>JAXIVJ010012973.1:0-38651 GCA_036785665.1 Chirona hameri
GAGGACGAACTCCCACTGGAACTAACACATTCATCCATCCTTTCACTCAGACTCTCCCCAGACATTCACTCAATCATCAATATCTTTCATACTTTGCGGTAAACTGTCAGGTTCGTCTTCCTGACCCCTCCCTCTTTTCCTATCCCCACCCTGGTGCGTTCCCTGTGTAACACTACGCACCATTGGTGGGGATAGGAAAAGAGGGAGGGGTCAGGAAGACGAACCTGACAGTTTACTGCAAAGTATGAAAGATATTGATGATTGAGTGAATGTCTGGGGAGAGTCTGAGTGAAAGGATAGGTGAATGTGTTAGTTCCAGTGGGAGTTCGTCCTCAGCGTAGCGTTGCACTGGGTATGCAGAATAGACATGGAACCGATCACAAAACTCACGGTGTGATAGTCTGAGAGACAAGCCGTTGGTGAAATTATGTAAGGAGGAGCCAGAGGGCCATTGGTGCCGGCTCACGAACAAGGAAACCCCGACCTTATTCCACCGGACCAATTCCCTATTAACCCGCTAAATTTCACCACCCCCCACCCTAACCGTGCAGCGACCTATGTGCTCCTATGTGGTTGAGCTCGATTCTGCATTTTCAACCACAAAATTTAGTATTATCTCGAAAACACGAGGATATAACATTCTGAAAATGCCATATTTCGACTCCTGATCTCAAGAAAGCCCCGTGAGCAAAATTTTAATAATGTTGCAAATTGTTGACAATTGTTGCAAGCAGCTCTAATTGTTGCATATTAAGCTAGAGAGCCTCAACATTTATGTCATTCCATTCAGCGGCCCAAAATAAACCAGAAAAAGAGTTTTCAAAAATTTCAAAAAATGTTGTAATGCTAAAAGAAATTGCGCAGAGAACATTGCAGAAGCGAAAACCCGTTACAATATCAGTTTGAAATTTGGTATGGTAGTTGCCTATGTATGGTTCTCTGACAATTCTTCCGTTTTTTTATTTTATAAAATTTTGATTTTGTGATAATTTCCCTCCCCCAAAAAAACGTTGTTTGAGTTTTTAGGGGTCAAAAACTAAAAAAAAACCTAGATCACCAGTTTGTAGCCGTTGCAATTGACTATCTTTTGGCGTTTTTTGATTGCATTTTGCTTCAAATGTGGCATTTGTATGGCCTGGCAAAGTTTAGCTGATTTTGGTGAAAAATTCGTGTGTAGTGACGTCACTAAATTCGCTATAACTCGAGAGAGAAAAAATCGACGAAATTTCTTCATTTTTGCACACAAGACGTACAAATGATGTATAAGAAGATAGCCGAAGTTTCACGTTAATAGCGCTGTTCGTTTTTCAGCTATTGCGAATATTCATCAAGGGGGCGTTAAACGCCCCCACCCCCGTCAAGGGCGGGTTAACCCTCGCCCGTGTAGCGTCCGATCGGTGCGTGACCGTGCAGGGGGGGGGGGGGGGGCGGGGGGGGGGGGGGGGGGGTAAGACCCCCTAGCGTTTCGCCCCTAATTTGGCTAGAGCTTCGATTAAAAACCGAGCGTGTTGCTTGTCACGAGAGGAAGCCATTGATACCCGATTTTAAGGTCCTAGGTCATTAGGTGACCTCTCATGTCATGCAAATGACCCAAAATTCAACCAAATTGTAAATGCGTATAAATTGAATTTAATCGAGCTAGAATCGCGAATGAGCATACAATTATGCTAAATGGGTGCCTAATTTGAAATCAGCGTCACAAAATGTCCTAGAAACTGCCAAATTCCAAAAAGATCATGTCAGGTCATGTCAGGTCATTTGAGGTCAGTGACCTCGGTTGACCTGTGGAGGCGCATGACCCCAGTGGGACATATTATTATGTAAAATGAATCCCATATTTGAGATCAGCGTCACAAAATGTCCTAGAAACTGCCAGAAGCCAAACAAGTAATATCAGGTCATCGGAGGTCAGTGACCTCAGTTGACCTCTAAAAAGGTCAATCAAGGTCACAATATCAAGGGAAACCACAACTGTCACCTGGAAACACCTGTGTATATGCTCCTGAACAACAAACACTATTAAACTGCACAAGTTACAAAGATCAATACTACGGACGCCAGTTGCGCCTGACATGACATTGATAAACAGGTCAAAGGTTACGGGTCATGTGACCTACAACTTAAACAATTTCAGAATATGTGTCAAATTGTTCACAAGTAGGGTACTGAAAGTTTCATCGCAATCCGTTGATATTTACGCGAGTTACTCCAGAAACACCGAGGGGGGGGGGGCATCCACCCCCTGCACTGGCGAGGGTTAACCCGGCATTGACTGGGGTCTCAGCAGAACGCCATTGACTGAGGGGGGGGGGGGGGCGTTAAACGCCCCCTGGTTATCTTCCGAAACAATGATCGCAGCGAGACGCGCATGGCGGCAATCGGAATCTCTCAATGGGACGAATCTAAAGTATGCTAAGAAATGTCAACGTGAGGTCAAATGTCAGGTCACGGTCAGGTCAAAGGTCAAAATCGGCATATTTGAATTTATGGGCCATACTTTGCATCCAAAGCCTTCGATTGCGACCAGTTTCACCCAAAGTGCTGCCAAAGGTATCATACATATCCCGCATGAGCTAAAGTGAGATTGTTGGCCAAGGTCAAGGTCAATGTCTGGTCACAAAAGGTCACTATGCTCAAAATATCTACGAAAGTCATGCAACACATGTTTTATGAGTTATATTCCACGTATAATTCGATAGTGATAGTCATTTTACCACCTGACTTCATTTACGTGAAGTAAATATCAATTTCAGGTTAAGTTCAGGTCACCGAAGGTCAAAATTTTACATTGTTAAATCTAAACAAAAAAGGCATGTTGCTAGACCAGTTTTGTCTCCGACATACAGTGGTGGCACTTATTTGTTTGTATCTAGTTCATAAAAGCAAAAAAACGCAATTTCAAAATATGACGTCTTAAGTTACCCATACTTTAGATGTCATAAGTCAGTCAAAAATGAAGATATCAGCTTAAAATTTGACATGGTAGTTGTCTAGGTATGGCTCTCTGATAGATCTTCCGATTTTGTTAATATTGTAGACAATTTTGATTTTGGGATAATTTTCCCCCGAAACATTTTTAATAGTTTTTTTGAGTTCAAAACTAAAATGTTAAAAAATTCGAGATAGCCAGTTTTTAGCCGTTGCAATTTGCTAAAAAAAAATTGCAATTTGCATCAAATGTGGCATTTCTACGGCTTGGCAAGTTTAGCTGATTTTTATGTAAAACTCGTGTGTAGTGACGTCATTAAATTCGCTATAACTCGAGATAAAAAATCGACGATTTGTATTAGTTTTGCACACAAGACGTAAACATGATTTATAAGAAGGTACCCGAAGTTTCACGCTGATAGCGCTATTAGTTTTTCAGCAATTGCGAAAATTCACCAGGGGGGGGGGGCGTTAAACGCCCCTGCTCCCCCAGTCAATGGCGGGTTAAGGAATGGATCGTCGAACTAAGACTTCTTTACCAAAACTTCTCAGAAACATTTCTTTTCTTTTCAGCGCAATAATCCTTCGTTAAAATGGCTACTATAACACATTTTATTTGGAATAAAACGAATAAACCACAATGTATTTTTTTTTTAACAAGCAAATTATTTTTCATTAGCATCAACTGTAATACAAACTTTCTTGATTGCGAACTTCTCTGCTGTACTAACATTTTTGTTTAAATCTTATTTCCTATTGGTAATTCAGAGGTGGTGAATTTGTGTGAAATAGCTTTTCGTGAGGTTTCAATATTTTCTTGCTTTTGTAATTGCAAACGTTTGTAATTACTAGCTTCTTTGTGAAATTGACATCTGGCCTCATTTAAGTGAAGTTAGTGTCAACTGTCAAGCTCAGGTTTAAGTTCAGGTCACATATGGTCAAAATTTGAAATTGATAAATATAAATAAAAAGGCATGTTTCTAGACCAGTTTTGTCTCAGAAATACAGCCCTGGCATTTATTTGCCTGCATCTGGTCAATAAAAGCCAACAAACATTATTCAAAATATGACGTCATGTGTTACTCAATACTCATACTTAGGGAGCCATAAGTCAGTCAAAAATAAAGATATTGCTTTGAAATTTGGTTTTGGTATTTTCCATATGTAGTTCTCCTTTTTAGTTTTAACATTAAAAAAAAAATGTGGACCCCCAAAAGTGTTTTGAATTTTTGGGGTAAAAAGTATTTTACACAATCCGAGATCGCCATTTTGTAGGCCTTGCGATTTGCTATCTTTTGACGTTTGTATTGCTTTTTGCTAAGAAAAAAGTGACCTTTGTATGACCTGTTAAAGTTTAGCTGACTTTATCGTCAAACTCGTGTCACCCTAGGTCAATATCTTTAACCCGCGAGTCACTGGGGGGGCTTTTTTACCCCCCCCCCCCCATTAGGAATATTAGGAATATCTCAATTACTAATGCAGATATCGACGCCAAACTTTCAGTACCTTTCCGGGCACCATTTTTACACCTTTTGAGATAAATTTTAAAAAAATCGTCAGAAATTTTTCGAGATATAGTGAATTTAGTGAAGTCACTAAACGCGATTTTGACACCAAAATCGGCTAAACTTTGCCATGCCGTACAAATGCCGCATTTGAAGAAAAATGCAATCGAAAAACGCTTAAAGGTAGAAAATTGCAAGGGCTACAAACCAGCTATCTCGAAATAAAAAAGGTTTTTGATCCCAAAAATAAAACAAACTTTTTTTGAAAAAATGCTCACAAAATCAAATATTTCAAAGATATTGAAAAAACGGAATATATGTCAGATAACGACATATGGGCAAATACCATACCAAATTTCAAAATGATATCATCTTTTTTGACTGTCATGGCATACAAAGTATGGGTAAATCATGACGTCATATTTTGAAATTGCGTTTTTTTACCGGATACAGACAGTAAATGCCAGCACTGTTTGTTTTAGATAAAACTGATATATAAACATGCTTTTTTCATTTCGATTTATCAATTTCAAATTTTGACCTTCAGTGACCTGAACTTGACCTGAACTGGACACTAACTTCACGTAAATGAAGTCAGGTGGTAAAATGACTACCACTATCGAGTTATACGCGTAAAAGCAGCCATGAAACATGTGCTGCATGACTTTCGTAGATATGTTGTGTGTAGTGACCTTTTTTACCTGGCCTTGACCTTTATCTTTTCCAACAATCTCACTTTAGCTCATGTGGGATATGTATCATACCTTTGACAGCACTTTGGATGATTATAGGCGCAATCGAAGGCCATGGATGGCAAGTATTGTCCATAAACTCAAATACCTCGATTTTGACGTTTGACTTGACTGTGACCTGACATGTGACCTTAATTTGAAATTTTTAAGTTTGCGTTAGGTTTATCTCATTGAGCGCTTTCGAATGCCGCCTTGCGCGTTCCTCTGCGATCATTGGTTCTGAAGATACCAGGGGGGATACCCCCCCCCCCCCGTGAGTCGTGTTACAGAATATACCCCAGTGACTGCCGGGTTAAGGTCACTAAATTTACTATATCCAAAAAAGTATTGACGAAATAGCTTTATTTTCGCACAGAAGATGTAAAATTCACATGGGAGAAGTACCTAAAGTTTCACGTAGATAGCGACATTGCGTTTTCAGATATCGCGAAAATTCGTCGGGGGGGGAATATTCTCCCCCCGGTCAAGCGCTGATTAATGCAGTTATATGAAGAACACAAATATGTAGTGTAGCGCAATCATTAAACACGCCCGTTTTCCAAACGATCTGAACAGTCTGGCTTCGGAGCGAAGCCCATTCCAGGTACACGAGGGACATTACACAAAAACTGACTCTGTATTAGAGCCCTTCACGGGACACAGTTTCAGCCCCATCCCATTCCAGCCCATTCAGCCAGACCCAAACCCGTTCCAATCCGAATTAATAATAATTGATGGGGTTCCCGTTCCCACTCGTTTCAGCATATTTCACTTTTTGTGGTGCAAAAAATTATATGGTCTGTCCCGTCACCCGTTCCAACCCGTTAATTTCCCAAAAGTTTGCCACATCCCCACCCATTCTCGTCCCGTTCCCCCATTCCCGTACGGGATTCCCACTCCATGAAGGGTTCTCTCACATTTTACATTTGAAGGGCTCTACTCTGTATCCGTCATCCGACAACATCGTGATAACTTCAGTTCGCAGTCACACGTAGTTCCAGTCTTCCAGCCTGACAAATATTCGCCAGTTTTAAACACATGCTATACAGACTGCCTCCAGGCACATCCGCGTATTCGAGGCTTTGGATACGAGGAGCCGCAGTCGTGTTGGTGGCCCACCTCCCCGACATCCCATTATGACGTACATAGCCTGAGCCGAACTGGATACATATTGAAATATGGCTATTTACATTGCTCCATAAATCATTCGCAGACTGCACCTGCTACCAAACCTCCGCTGCATTTGAACTGTTCGGTTGATAAGCTGGTCGACACAGTGACATGAGCATGTACGCAAATTTTAAAACCTCAAATGCACGGCATGAGGGCTAAGAAGTGTACAAGTCAAACACCGCCATGTCGCAACTTGACACTGTCTTCTGCTCACACATGTAGGCGCACATTGCTGATTAATTGTTTAACTTTTCAACGTGAACATTGGGTGAACCAGGTAAGTGAATCACCTAGATCGGGTCTTTATTTTTTTTCCCAACTTCAAACTGTACTACATGTTAAGGTAATGTCTGTTTTTGGTAAAACAATACGTAAAAATCACTTTTCCTTGAAGGCGCCATCTGTTGAGCGGCACCTCAACTACAAGTACGGAAGTACGCATTCTGCTCACGAGTGTCAGGCTTCGAATAGTGGGCTACATCCGGGAACTTTTGAGAACCGCGGCGGTGCTCTTTCCGTCATTACATTGGTCTCCGAAACCCAAATGTTATGGATGTCATCTGCTGAAGGTTCTCCAATGCATGCCCGGACACAAATATGTTATCGATTAGGTTCTCTAAAACCATGGCGCGGACTCTCATCTCTGCTGAAGGTTCTCTAATGCGTGTCTGTAGACAAACACGTTCTCGCTTGGGTTATCTAAAACACCACAATGGACTCTTATCACACCATTCTAGAAAAAGGTCTCAAAACGTGTTTTCAGTGTAAGAGTAACAGACCGGTAACTTTGGCCTTGAACAGACCTTGGACAGGTAATTATAAAACATTAACAAAGGCTCTCATTGAATAGGTATATGAAGTCACGATATTCTAAGCATTGGGTAAGCGCTTGTATTATTGTACCTAAGGTGTACGAGAAAACAAACGGTGAATATACATCGCCATTTTGAAGAGGCTCTCGCAAACAGAGCAAAACAGACAGAAACGGAGGTCGGGCGGACTGCACGTCAATCATCGACGAACAGATCTTACGGCATTTTGCAGAAGCAAACGGGAAAATATAAACATACAACAAATAAATAGGCCTCAACAGGTGAGCTTCAAAAAATAATTTCTGCTTATTTCAAAGACGATATACCGTCATATGATTAGTGGTGCTCAAAGCATGATTGGGGGTGCTCAACTCAACATGTGAGTGCTTGAGCACCCCAAAGAGATATAAATCCGTTCCACATCTATGTACGGTATTATCGATGTCGTGTTACAACATCCCTGAGCCTGAGGAAGTTAATAACAGGCAACTGGGTGATTACTGTTGTTTTATCTCTACATTGTTTTAAAGTATAATTGTCAATTTAATTAACTTAACTAATCGTTTGGTGTGGTGTAAATGGCCACCAAACGCGCAATTCAGCAAGTTTACTGTTCAGCCTATCTTAAACTTGGTTTAGTTTAGGATGCAAGTTTTATTTTGTAAATGGAAATGTCGGCGAGCAGTGTAGTTATTTATTTGTATTTTTAACCATTTACACCTCAACCTTATTCGCTGAAAAAAAAAACAATAACAACAGAGTCATTCCTTGGTGCTTTGTGTCATCAACATTGTTATAAAGAGAGGTGTCAGTCACTGCTAAATGCTCATGTGTTAAAAGAAACGTAGACAAACGCTGGCGTCATGTACATGCGTGGTAAAGCGCCATCTGCTACACATCGCACCACTGCTGATAGCCATGCTCTTCTCTCCCACGGACAGGACGTTATCGCTGTGACCGTGAGGCTGGCTGGTGGTCCGGCGGTGGTGCCGTCAGTCGTCGTCACAGACGGCAGCCGCCGCCATGCCCTCCCTCGCGCCCTGCGCCACCGCGGTTCTCCTGCTGACCGCCAGGGCGGCACTGGCGTCGCTGCCGCCGCCGTGTCCCAACAGCAGCTGGGTTGAGTCCCCGACAGGCGACTGTTTTCTGCCGCTGCATCTGAAGACGCCCATAACGGCTGACGAGGCGCTCCAGCTGTGCTTGGAGGTCGCTCCGGGCTCGTATCTGCCCGAGACGCTCGACCCCGAGACGAACCTCATCGTGAGTACTGTCAAAGAGCATTTTCGGTGCTCAACTGACGTGGCGCCTCGAGACACACGGTAGCGTTGTCGGGAAGAGATTGTGTTTATTACTGACTTGAACGTAGATTGAGTGAGTTTATATCTAAAGGGCAAATTCAATCCGTTCCAACGCCATAAACTCGAAAACCCTTGGTGATGGACCCAAAACCCATACATTCTCTGAATCAGCATGATGGCAGGAATGTCAGTGTACCACTACCATTCAGATCGGACCTCTATATTTTTCAAGTAAGTTGTGAAAGCGTGGAATTGATATTGATTGCAATGATATTTGTATTTAGTGGGCCCGAATTTCTTCATGTGTTGGGCTTTTGTGACATTCATTCTGCAGCCATACGAAAACAACACGCTAGGGGTCTAGGGGTGTGTGTTCAGTGTTGAATCGTAGCTGTACCTACCTTGGTTGAATATTTTTAATCCTGGCGATCCAAGCCCAAATTCATATTAGTGTGACAGACGTGGAATTGGTTTTAAAGTAAATTGTGAAAGCGTGGAATTTGTTAACCCGGCATTGACTAGGGTCTGAACAGAACGCCATTGACTGGGGGGGGGGGGGGGGGGTAAACACCCCCTGGTTATCTTCCGAACCAATGAAAGCAGCGAGACGCTCAAGACGACATTCGAAAGCTCTCAATGAGACGAACCTAAACCATGCTAAAAAATGTCAAAGTCAGGTCAAATGTCAGGTCACGGTCAGGTCTAAGGTCAAAATCGGCGTATTTGAGTTTATGGGCCATACTTTCTATCTAAAGCCTTCGATTGCGACCAGTTTCACCCAAAGTGCTGCCAAAGGTATGATACATATCCAGTATGAGCTAAAGTGAGATTGTTGGCCAAGGTCAAGGTCAGGTCAGGTCACAAAAGGTCACTATGCTCAAAATATCTACGAAAGTCATGCAACACATGTTTTATGAGTTATTTTCCACGTATAATTCGATAATGACAGTCACTTTACCACCTGACTTCATTTACGTTCAGTAAATGTCAATTTTAGGTCAAATTCAGGTCACCGAAGGTCAAAATTTTAAATTGTTAAATATAAACAAAAAAGGCATGTTGCTAGACCAGTTTTGTCTCATAAATACAGTAGTGGCATTTATTTGTCTGTATCTAGTGAATAAAAGCCAAAAAACGCAATTTCAAAATATGACGTCATGAGTTACCAATACTTTAGATGTCATAAGTCCGTCACAAATGGAGATATCAGTTTGAAATTTGGTATGGTAGTTGTCTATGTATGGTTCTCTGACAAACCGTCCGTTTTTTCAATATTTAATAAAAAAAAATCTCATTTTGTGATAATTTCCCCCCAAAAAAGTTTTTTTTTAGTTTTTGGGGGTCAAAAACTACAATTTTCAAAAATCCGAGATAACAGGTTTGTAGCCGTTGCAATTTGCTAACTTTTGGCGATTTTCGATTGCATTTTTCTTTAAATGTGGCATTTGTACGGCCTGGAAAAGTTTAGCTGTTTTTGGTGTAAAACTCGTGTGTAGTGACGTCATTAAATTCGCTATAACTCAAACAAATTTCGACGAAATTTCTTAATTTTTGCACACAAGACGTAACAATGAGCTATAAGAAGGTACCCGAAGTTTCAGGTTGATAGCTCTATTAGTGTTTTAGCTATTGCGAAAATTCATGAGGTGGGGGGGGGGGGGTGGGGGGGGGGGCGTTATACGCCCCCTTCCCAGTCAATGGCGGGTTAAGAACAAGGGTTGTATTCAGTGGTGTTCAGTGTTAGTTTTCAAGGTTGTGTGTTCAGTGTTGAATCAAGGTGTCCGGGGTAATGTCTAGGGTCGTGTGCCAGTATTATTTGGTTGTGTGTTATTCTGATAGCATGAAAAGTCCAATTTTTCAGTTTACCCTACTTCACGGCTATACGCGCCCTAAGCCACCAACAACAATAACAGTTTACCTTACCAAAGTCTTCAGTGGTGTGGAATTTGTTAAGAACAACACACTAGGGTTGTATGAAAAGTCCAATCTGTCAGTTTACCCTACCAGACATTTCAAAGCGTTGAATTTGTTAAGAACAACACAACAAGGGTTAGTTTTCAAGTAAATTATTGAAGTCTTCAGTGGTGTTCAGTGTTAGTTTTAAGAACAGTGTTCAGTGTTGCATCAGTTTTAAGAACAGTGTTCAGTGTTGAATCAAGGTGTCCGGAGTAATGTTAGTTTACCCTACCAGACATTTGTTTAAGCGTTAAATTTGTTTTTCAAGTAAATTATGAAAGCGTGGAATGTGTTAAGAACAACACAACAAGTGTTAGTTTTCAAGTAAATTGTGAAAGTCTTCAGTGGTGTTCAGTGTTAGTTTTAAGAACAGTGTTCAGTGTTGAATCAGTTTTAAGAACAGTGTTCAGTGTTGAATCAAGATGTCCAGGGTAATGTCAGTTCACCCTACCAGATTTTTGTATAAGCGTGGAATTTTACCCTACCAGACATTTGTTTAACCCTATTAGTGGCAGGCTCCTGGCTACCCCTATTAGTGGCAGGGGGGGGGGGATTCCGCCCCCGGTGATCTCGAGATCTACCCGTCCGATTTTCAAAAATCAAACAGCGTTTGATTCCCCTCAACACGATCTACATTTATAAATAAAACCAAATCCGATATTTTTGATAGGGGGACAACAGGGGGCAAAAACTACAAATATTAGAGGTATGTGTGATCCAACACAGCTGTCATATTTATCAACCGATTTCAACACACCTAATATAAATTGATATAGATTGAATAGGGGATTGATATATGATGGTGATTTTTGAAAATTCGAAAGTCATAGGCGTTTTCAGGTCCGTAAATTTGGGGGTAAAATAAATGTCTTATAAAACCGTCTTTTTTCGATAAATGAAATGGTGCGCTATTGTGACATCGGACACAACAGTGATAAAACATATTTGCATCCATAGGCGGTGCCAGACTAGCGAAAAAGGGAGGCAAAATATATAAAAAATAACTTCTTGTAAACCTCCTCTTTTCAAGTCTCCGAAACCACCTCTGCTGTGCAATATTCATTATAGTTAACTAAAATCAACTAATTTTCACTTGCTTCAATCACCGTAAACCTATGTAACTCCTTTATACTTCAGGCAGTTAGGAAGAAGCCGTGAAGATCGCATCTCCGTATTATCGCCAAATGTCACATAAAACAATCCTCCAAAAACTGGGCCCTGGAACCGCTTCTGTTAAGGTTAGGAACTCACAATTTTGACTCCATATGCGGAATTCAATTCTAAGAAAGTCCAAAAATGTAATGGGTCTGCTCTTAGCCGTTCGGGAGATATCTGCGAAAAACCTGAGGGGCAGAATCTGCCCACCTGCCACTAATAGGGTTAAGCGTGGAATTTGTTTTTCAAGTACATTGTGAAATGTTCAGTGTTGAATCAAGGTGTCCGGAGTAATGTTCAGTTAACTCTACCAGACATTTGTTTAAGCGTGGAATTTGTTTTTTAAGTAAATTGTGAAAGCGTGGAATGTGTTAAGAACAACACACTAGGGTTGTATGAAAAATCAAATCTTTCAGTTTACCCTACCAGCCATTCAAAGCGTGGAATTTGTTAAAAACAACACAACAAGTTTAGTTTTCAAGTAAATTGTGAAAGTCTTCAGTGGTGTTCAGTGTTAGTTTTAAGAACAGTGTTCAGTGTTGCATCAGTTACTGATACGAAAACAACACGCTTTGCGCGGCTAGGGTTGTGTGTTCAGTGTTGAATCGTAGGTACCTACTACCTACCTTGGTTGAATATCATCAATCCTTTAATTGGTTGAGTGTTCTTCTGAAAGCATGAAAGGTCCAATCTTTCAGT
Source organism: Chirona hameri (assembly GCA_036785665.1). NCBI lineage: Eukaryota > Metazoa > Arthropoda > Thecostraca > Balanomorpha > Balanidae > Chirona > Chirona hameri. Next base: position 12,258 of record JAXIVJ010012973.1, read on the forward strand.
TTACCCTACCAGACATTCAATTGTGAAAGCGTGGAATTTGTTTTTCAAGTAAATTGTGAAAGCGTGGAATTTGTTAAGAACAACACACTAGGTTTGTATGAAAAGTCAAATCTTTCAGTTTACCCTACCAGACATTCAAAGCGTGGAATTTGTTAAGAACAACACAACAAGTGTTAGTTTTCAAGTAAATTGTGAATGTCTTCAGTGGTGTTCAGTGTTAGTTTTAAAAACAGTGTTCAGTGTTGAATCAGTTTTAATAACAGTGCTCAGTGTTGAATCAAGGTGTCCGGGGTAATGTTAGTTTACCCTACCAGACATTTGTTTAAGCGTTAAATTTGTTTTCAAGTAAATTGTGATAGCGTGGAATTTGTTAAGAACAACACGCTAGGGTTGTATAAAGAGTCCAATCTTTCAGTTTACCCTACCAGACATTCAAAGCGTGGAACTTGTTAAGAGCAACACAACAAGTGTGAATTTATCCTACCAACATTTGTTTAAGCGTCCGAGGAGCCACCCGAGGAGACACCGCCAGGTACTTAATTTCCCGGGAACGCCGGGTACCCCAGCTAGTATCCGATAAAGGAGGACGCAGGACCGGTTACCTTGGCAGGTCCCGTGAGCCCGCCGCACGCACAATGGCTCGTTGCGTAGCGGCGACACGGGATTAGCATTCTGGGTCGCGCGTGCGTCTGCAGGCGCGTGCAGGCCCGACCCGCTGCTGGACCGGTCCCGGAGAGATGGCATCGCTCCATTGTCCACGCCACATTACCTCACCTTCCCCTGTGAGCCGACGGTAGGAGGTGACACAATACCTGGGTGCGGCGTGGTACTGTTGGTGCGGCTTCTCCCGAAATACCAGGCCGTCAGCTGGTGAGGCTCCTGGCCGGTTAGCGCCGCCAGCGGGGTACCGCGGCGCGTCCAAATATCCTTGGCGTGTGTTCTCTTCTATGTGATATGAAGAGAAGGGCTTCTGTCCCACATAGCTTCCATCCCCCATGGAAGCATAGGGAACGGAAGCGACCACAATAAAGAGAGCAAACTCCTGGACATGCGCGGAGAGTAAATTTAGACATGTGGGCATTGCGAATGTGGTATAAACAGATAAGTAAGTGAATGCGTGGCAATTACACCTACTACCTGCCACAGTGGTTTGAATCAGGGTAATATAACAACGGGTAGAACAGTAAGGAATGTAACGCCCAAATGAATTAGACAAGATATAATTTGTATCGTATTTGTTTTGTCTATTATAAATTAAAGGTATTGTTTGCTATCAATTACTTCTATTTCCATAGATTACATCTTTATTTATTGAATTAAACGCCAGCAAATATACGAAGTAGTAGTCAAAGTAGTGTATTTGCAGTACATTTAGTAGTATTTGGAAGCATTCATATTAGATTCTACTACAAAGTAGTTGTCGAAGTAGTGTATATTTCAGTACAGTAGTAGCATTTGGAAGCGATCAGAGGTCGTTCAGACATTTTTTACCCCCCAAGCCCATTTAATAACCCCTTTACGCCCGAAATATCGAAAAATGATAAATTAAACGTTGTAGCTAGGACTTGTAGCTATCTGTTCCAGAAGTCGGATTTAAAATATGTACCATAGGTTACGAGCCAGTCTCGTCTGAAAATCATCGATTTTACACGGGAACCCTATGGTGTAGTAGGTTTTTATCTTCAAACGCCCGAGTGCTGCCAACTGGTACTGGTGGGGGCTGGTTTGAATGGTCTTTAACGTTATAGTACAAGGACCATTACTAGGCACGCCTCGTGTGTCCGTCACGGTCGTGGGGCTTACGGCCGGACGATTCCACTGCTCTTTGGCAGGACCGTCCTCGGGAACTTTGCCCGTTTTGGCTACTCTGTCCGGAATATAACTATAATTTCATTGCATTGACCATAATATAACACGTAATTGAATGCTCATACCTGAGGCGAATATCGTTACTCTAAAATGTCAATATGAGATTGCGAAGTGCAAAATATAAATACTGATCAGAAGAATGCACTTGCAAAACAATCCGCAAATTTAGAGGGAGCAACCAACACAACAATTGCACTCCACACAACACACGAGGCACTGCACGAGGTGTGGCGAAAACACAAGTTAACAGCAAAGCACTGATACAAAGTTTCACAGCACTTCACTATTTTTCCGACGAAAAATAACAAAAGTTCATTGTTTCATATTGTTGGTTTTTGCTGAACTTGCAATGTTTGGACTCACAATTTCGATGTTTTCTCCTTTCTGGTCACTCTAAAATACAAAAGTTCATGCAAATTTTGCACTTTTCACTTTTTTGACCCTTTTCTTATGTAATTTGTCTTGCAGGGCAGAGGGCTAAAACTCAAAAGGTCTATGAAGAAGTCACTTTTTGCTTGATTTTGGTATTTTTTTTTTTTAAAGAACCAAGAGTATAAAATCCACAGCAATTTTGCTGACACTGAGGGCACTTTATCACTCGATGGATTGGAGTGATTGTCGCACGGCACAGGCTGGTCGGCCGTGCGATGTCGGCAGGCTCCGTTGCAGTCCAGTGCAGCTGATGAGGTTGGCTTCCAGGCAGATGATGTCGCCGGGGCAGAGCTGAACACTGGGACGATGCTGCTGGACGATGACTTGTCCAGATGGGCCAGCACCCTAGCCGATGGCTTGGCGAAGGGGCGGCGCACCGTCACGGAGAACGGACGATCCAGACTGGGATGTAACTGCAGCTGGGGAGGCGTTAGTCCGTCTTGAGGGGCACAGGTACCCTGAACCGCTGCTGCCACCAAATGTCGAAGAGCATTTTCGGCGCTCAACCGACGTGGCGCCTCGGGACACACGGTAGCGTTGCCGGGAAGATAATGTGTTTATTAATGACTTGAACGTAGGGTGAGCGAGTTTATATATCCGATAAAGGAGGACGCAGGACCGGTTACTTCGGCGGGTCCCGTGAGCCCGCCGCACGCACAATGGGTCGTTGCGAAGCGGCGACACGGGATTAGCATTCTGGGTCGCGCGTGCGTCTGCAGGCGCGTGCAGGCCCGACCCTCTGCTGGACCCGTCCCGGAGAGATGGTATCGCGTCCATTGTCCACGCCACAGTACCCGGAAGTGCAGGGCCAGCCCATGACCGCCCAGTGGCGGGGCTGGCGCTACGCTGCTGTATCTGGGGTTTGAGGTCCTGTCAGCATGTGCAGTAGAGGCCATGGTTGGCGCACTCTCTAACATCAGTGTATTCGTTAGAGACGTCAGCATTTAACGATTCACAGACACCAGACTGGCAGCGAGAGCCACCTGGCGGGCGGCGGGTCGGGGTGTCTAAAGGTCAGTGTGGATAGAGAAATAGGTCTTGTGAGATGCATGCAACACAGACAAGGTCCGAGAACATCTCTACTGTCGAGACTTAACCCGCGAGTTACTGGGGTATATTTCATAACGCGACTTACTGGGGGGGGGGGGGGGGGGGGGGGGGTTGGTGGTGGTGGGGGGGGGGCTATTTTTTGCCCCCCCCCTCGGATCTCCGGAACTACTGGACCGAATGTAAAAATTCAAACGGCATTCGATAGCCCTGGGAAATTTATCGAGGGAAACATAATATTGTTGACCTCTGGGTCACCGATGACGTCACAGGTCAAGTCAAGTACAAAATGTTTGACCGTGTCAAAAGGTCTCGATGGATGGAATTGTCGCGCAACATTGCGATATTAAACGCATAAGCTGTCGATAAATCGGTATGATTCGTGTGTCTGACACTTCTAAGTACCTTTCTGAGCTGTTTATGACCTTGGGTCAGGTCAAGGTCATCTGAGGTCACGAGGTCAAACTGAAGATAACGGTCATTAGGCGTTGTAACACATGTTTATGGGTTTGTTTATCGTCTAGAACGCGTAAAATGACCTTAGAATATTGTTTGTTCCATATAAATAGAAGTAAAAAGCAAAAATGGAAATTCGTTTTTTTATGCATAGTAATGCTGAGAGGTGGTCGATTTTTGTCATTTAAAGGTCATAACTCAGTCATTTTTGAAGATATCGACTTCAAATTTGGTACACATATTCACCGCACACGTCTCAATCACATATATTCCGTTTTTTGATAATTCTGTTTTTTTGTTGTTGAAAATTTGGTAAAAACAAAAAAAAAATGTATTTGGATTTCTCAAAATTTTGAATTAAAAAAACCCTCAAAAATCCGAGATAGCAGTTTGATAGCCCGGTCTATTGTAAGTATTTTGATTTAAGACAATTGAGTTTATCTCAAATATCGTACCTTTGAGAACGTTTTCCGCAAACCATTATTTTGCAACCAAAACCGAAGAACATGACGTCACTCTGACGTCATTTTCGGTTGACCTATCATAACCTCATATTTGTCCTCTTGCCAACATATGTAGAATTGATGTGAGAGAAGGTACTGCAAGTTTGGTGACGATACCGGTGTTCGTTTAAGAGTTATTGCAAAATAACGGGAGGGGGGGGGGGGGGCAAAAAATAGCCCCCCCAGTAACTCGTGGGTTAAGTCCACGAGTAATGAGAGCTCGTCGTTCTGTCGTGATTTGTCTGTTATCAGCTAACATTGTATCCATCAATGAATTGTTTGTCTGGTGTTTTTCTCATGATGGTTAACTTGTGATTCTAATAAATGAAATCATGAGGTACAAGCATACATTAGTATGGTCTTCATAGATAATCGTATTGATAGACAATCTGGTGGATACATTCATAAGTACGAGCAGCGTCACCTAGGTACACTCTTTAGCATAACACATAGGTGGCGCTGCAATCGAACGGGACAGCGCAAGGCCTCATTCGCTATCGCCCCGCTGTTGGCTGCGTGTGCGGCTGGCGCCCCACGTACACATGGCTGACCTGTGCTTCTGTTTGTGCGTCCCGGATGCATATGACTGACCTGCCGCTATGTGTGTGCGACAAGTTCCCGGTGCATACAGATAGTTAACCTGCCGTTGTGTTTGTTCGCTTCAGCTTCAGATAGTTGACCGGCCGTTGTGCTTGTTCGCTCCAGGTTCAGATGGTTCACATGCTGGCGTGTTTGTTCGCTCCAGGTTAAGATGGTTGACCTGCTGGCGTGTTTGTTCGCTCCAGGTTCAGATGGTTGACCTGCCGTTGTGTTTGTTCGCTCCGGGTTCAGCTGGTTTCTGAGCAGGACGTCGAGGTCAGTGAGTGGGTGTGGTTGGGACTGCTCCAGGTTCAGATGGTTGACCTGCCGTTGTGTTTGTTCGCTCCAGGTTCAGCTGGTTGCTGAGCAGGACGTCGGGGTCAGTGAGTGGGTGTGGCTGGGACTGCGACGTGCTTCTGAGTGGGACGACTTCCTCTGGCCGTCGGGCGCTGACGTCGTGTTCGAGTACTGGGCGTCTGGCAGCCCGAGCGACTGGCCCGACAACTGCGTCTACATGTTCGGCGACGGCACGTGGGACAACGGCAGCTGCGACTCAGACACCCACTACGTCATCTGCCAGACCAAGGCGCAGTAATGTGTGATTGGGGAGTGGGGAGCGAGGAGAGCTAGGGGATGTGACAGAATGGGTATCTGACACGAGGGGGATTGGGAGTGACTTTCAAACAGAAAGGACAGTTGGCGTAAAAGAGGACGAAAATAAACTTATGGATACTGACAAAGACGGAAATGAAATGTCTTAGTTCAGGTCGATGCTGGATCACGAGAGAACGAACGTTAGTTGTAAGAGTGCAATGTAATTTGTATGTGAAAATGTCAATATATAGATAGAAGTTCGACCTTATTTACAATCATTAAATGGGAAAGTATGACGGTGCAGAGTAAATGTGCGCTATAACATCGCAATCATTATACTGCATTGTATTGGCAATTATTCGCTCTGAAATACATATTTTGAAAATGGAATGTTGAGCAATGGGCAAAGCAATTTTCGTTACTTTTTAGAGACGGGGGCAAAATATGCCTCCAGTGTCTGATGGTCGACCGGATACCCCACTGGAACTGCCGCGCTGGTTAAATGTGGGTTTATATGCATATGTACAGCTTTTTTTTTATGGACAAGCCCTTTGTCCAGTGGTGGTAAAAGTGCTTTGAGTGGCCCCGACCAAATGTGGCACATAAAAAATTACCAAAGCTCAGCTGGGTTCATTTTTTTTACTTTACATGAATACCCTAACACCTGGCTGCATGCTCACATCATCCCTATATTTGAAAACCAAACAAAGATATAACTCTCACTGAAAGCTACAGACCAATATCACTGACCAGCTATTACCACAAAATATGTGAGTGAATGATTCGAGAAAGACTGCTATATTTTATCAAATCAATAAACATCATATCAAACAACCAATCAGGCTTCTTGCCAGAACGAAGCACAACTGGCAACCTGGTTAAACTCACAGCAGATATCCACAAATTAATTTGCACTCAAGCAACACACTCAGCAGCACTCTTCCTCGACCTAAAACAAGCCTACAACACCCTCAACATTTCAACACTACGTCTACTTGACCATACAGAAAATGGACATCACTGGACACCTAGCGCACTATACCATTAGATAATAGTTCAGTAATTTACCTCCCCAGTTAACTGTGTTCTTGAGGTCCATACCACAAGAAAAGAGAAATAACTATACAAATGATTTGAGTCTAAAAATTCGGAAAATAGTCGAAAAAAGTGTCACTATATTTCGGCACAAACCTTCATCAGGTGACATCACTGATTCATCAGTCACCTGATGAAGGTGTGTCCCGAAATAGAGTGACACGTTTTTCGACTATTTTCCGAATTTTGAGACTGAAGTAATTTCTATAATTATTTCTTAATTAGGTCAAGTCTCAAACAAGGGTTAAACTTCATTGATAAAAGAAGAGACTATTATTACAACAAACAGAGAAGTGTACCAGTAATACCAAAGCTATGATGTCACCAAAAACGATACATAATCAAACCTGACCTAACCTTTACAGCAATTACGGTTGCAGGGACCCACGTTTAGAACAATAAGAACGCTCCGCTGCGCTGCGGAGCCTACAGACGATCACAGACGATCTTGTAGACAGACAGACAGACAGACATAACCCACTTTTCAGTCTGTCGTAATAATACCGTCAGCTGACTACTCTTCTGTTATGCACATTATGGCAGCATGGTATGACGTCACAGCGTCATATGGTAACAGCAGAAAGGCAGCAGCATTGTGCACCACAGTTAAATTTCAATATTTCTTCTGATGAAGCCATTATTATTAATGGGTTAGTTTAGGTTTTGTTAGGTTAAGTTTGTTTAACGGTTTTGTCGGAAGAAATATGGAAATTGTGTTGTGGTGCACAATGCCAAAATGTAGGGAAGGGGGCCGGTGCCATATGACCCACTTTTTAACCTGGGTGTCCAACAATGATAACTGGCCCCCTCAATTTTGAGCGATTTCACCCTTTCGATTACTGATATTTGTTCATATAAATGCTTTTAAGTTGGGAGAATAGCGATGAATTCATAACTTCGCAATGCCATAAGCATACCTAAGAACTGGGGGCCCGGGGAGGCCAGGGCCCAACGTTTTAGGTCGAGGGAGCCAACAATGTTAAGTGTTTACTGCATCCCCCACTTTTGAGCGATTGCTCCCTCTTACATCGCTGATGTTGATTCGGTATGGGTGCCTTAACCCTCGCCCTACGGGGGGGAGGGGGTGACTCCTGAGGTTTCTCTTGAATAACTTTTTACACATGCAGCGCATCTTGCTAAAAAATTTAGTAGCTGAGTGTACAACGATTATACGTATGTTATACAAATTTAAATGACATTGGTAGGTAGTTTGGGAGTTAATCATGTTTTGATGACGTCATGTTGGTGGAAAAACGATAAATATTTGAAAAATGGTAAAAATCAGAATTTTTAAGGAAATTACAACCGCAATTCACCAAAGATACAAAATTGCATTTTCCTTAAAATGGAAATCTCGGATGTTCAAAATTTTGGGCTTTTGACCCCTAAAATAAAAAAATATAACGTTTTTTTAAATCCCCACAAAATCAAAATTTTCAAAGATGTTAAAAAACGGAATACATGTGAGAGAACTGAGGATGGACAATACCCATACCAAATTTCAAAGCAATATCTTCATTTTTGACTGAGTGATGGCTCCCTAAGTGTAAGAAACTGATGACGTCACTTTTTCAAATAACTTTTTTTGACTTTTTTGCCAAGATCCGAACAAATAATTACCTTTTTCTGTATTTTGAAGCCAAAACTAGTATAGGAACATGCCGTTTTATTTACATTTATCAATTTCGAATTTTGAGGTTTTCTGAAGAGTAAAATCGCTGTTCTGGACGTGGTAAATCCCACAGTGGATATAGATACAGTGGGGGCGCTGAGCTCGGTCACGTGACCGTGCGTTTGTGGCGAGAGCACTTGCGATATTCGTGGGCCCATCGCGTTTTTGGCCCCGTTGGGTTATAAAGGGAAATCGTGTCATTTTTTCTTCATGGATTTTTCATGACTTAATCCGGCAAGATATCTAAACAACTTATTGATTCATGTACAGAATTGATTCAGATTTTTTTTTATGGTGTTAAATATGTATTTTTATAATTTAAATTCGTGAAGAACTTAGAGTTTCAATTCGATAGTCATATCGTACATAAGAGTATAATGCGTTGTAATGGACGTTGGCGGTCGGATACAGACACACGATGGTTATCGATTAAACCTTGTTAAATGATTCAATCACGATTAACTATGGAACATGAATGATTCAATCACAGTTTGATCCATGGGTAGCAATTTTGATACCTAAATGATTATTTCCGATTCAATGAATCAAACCATGTTTTGATCAATGAATGTTTGATTTACCATTGAAACAACATTGAAACAATTTTTTATTCAACCTGCCTTGCTACTGTGCATATTTTGATTCAATCACGATTCATGAATCAAAAGATCCTGTGTTGAATCAGTTATTTTTTTAATTCTAGGAATTTTGATTGAAAAATGTTATCGATTCAATGAGAGTCGAATCAATAACCAGTCTCAGACTAGGATTTAGGAATGATATTTTTGCAGTTGTCTAACGATATAACTAATTCTTATACTGCCGATCAGCACTTTTACTTCACGAGTAGAACAATTAGAACAATATAATAATTCACTCCCATTGAATTCGTATCGCCAATTGATCAGGGTACCGTGAGTCAGAGGTCGAATCAGGTAACGAATGCGCCGCGCCACCTGTGGGCTGCGCTGAACAAACCACCTTCCAAGTTCCTGCAGTTGGCAGTTGCTGTCCTGGCTGCCGATGCTTAAATTATGAGGTCTGGTACCTCCCCTGCCTACGGGCCCGGTGACTGTCCTGTCTCTAGACGTTAGGCCCGGTACCTGCCCTGCCTCCAGGCCCGGTAGCTGTTCTGTCTCCAAACGTGAGGCCCGGTACCTGCCCTGCTTCCAGGCCTGGTAGCTCTCCTGTCTGCAGACGTGAGGCCCGGTACCTGTCCTGTATCTAGACGTGAGGCCTTTCCTGACTCTAGACGTGATGCCCGGCATCTGTCCTGTCTCCAGGCGTAAGGCCCAGCACCTGTCCTGCCTCCAGATGTGAGGTCCGGTACCTGCCCTGTCTCCAGGTCCGGTAGCTGTCCTGTCTCCAGACGTGAGGCCCGGTACCTGTCCTGTCTCCAGACGTGAGGCCCGGTACCTGTCCTGTCTCCAGACGTAAGGGCCGGTACCTGTCCTGTCTCCAGACGTGAGGCCTGGTACCTATCCTGTCTCAAGACGTGAGGCCCGGTACCTGCCCTGTCTCCAGACGTGAGGGTCGGTACCTGTCCTGCCTCCAGACGTGAGGTCCGGTACCTGTCCTATCTCCCGGCCCGGCACCTGTCCTATCTCCAGATCCAGTTCCCACTGAGCAAGGGCGCCGCAACCCTCCGAAAGTTGGGGGGGGGGGGGAGCGGAGGCATTCTGAAGTCGAGTCTTTCCATGTAACGCCCATAGCCGTAATGTTAAAATCCGAAAATGTTGGGGAGGGGGGCTCTCACCGGTTCCAGCGTACTTGCCACTGAGCTAAACTGTTGGTATTGCATTATCGCGTGTGGGGCCCCTCTGCAGGTCTCCGAGCCGGAAAACAGCACCTTGTACATATACTGCAATTCCGCTCAATAGATGGCGCTGCGAGCGTATGCATTAAAATCCTTACGGGAAATGCGGAGAAACAGCTTCAATGTATATGATAACTTTATGAAAATCACTACGGTTGTCAACCAGCATACGGAGAATTCAAAAATTATATTTTCAAAAAAACTGAAGAAAAAAAATAATTCATGCCAAAATGTACGATATTGACGAAAAAATGGCAAAAATGTCCCTAAAAAGAGGCCGGCTGGCACCTCCAAATTTTTGTTTTGTTTTTAAATGCATGTAAGATTGTAATGGCATAGCGCATGATAATTTCACTATTAATATGCAATCTGTTTTGCATGACCCGGCCTGTGGATATCTCTTCTTGAGTCTGAGGGTCCGGGCTGGAGGGGGCCACCAGTGAGCGACAGTGCCCCCGCAATACAAGGAGCCCCGGGGTAGTGGCGAATCTTGCGTTGTTGAGCGGGGGTGGGCTGGGTTAGGGGGGGGGGAGGCAGGGAAGAGTTGTTGACCAGGGGGGGGGGGGGTGTCAGCGAGAAGTTGTTGAGCGGGAAAAAGTAAAGAGATTTTCAAACTGTGACTTTTTGGGAGGGGCAAAAACATACATTTGCATACCGATTTGATTTTTCGTTTGGGGAGGGCAATTGCCCATTTTGCCCAAAAGTAAAAGACCTTGGAGGACCCAGCAAGGCCCTTCAGACCAGCGGCGAGCTCTGTCAGGTCGACCGATGGTCATCTCAAAGACGCTGAGGGTCCTGACTTATCGAATTAAGGCCCTCCCAGGCCGACATAGAGCCCATTCAGATTGAGAGGGCCCACTCAGGCTGGCATAGGGCCATCTCAGCCAGGCATTGGGCACGATTAAGTCTTAAAAATACGTTTCAGACAGACCAGGGACCTTCAGGCCGAAATACGCTCGGGTCCTCAGACCCTCAGGCGGACAGTTCTCCTTCAGGCCGACCAAGAGCCCCCTCAAGTCGACCGAAAGTCCCCTAAAGTCGATCGGGCCCCCTCAGGCCAACCAAGGGCTCCAAGCTGACCAAGTGCCCCATCAAGCTGACCGAGGGACTTATCAGTCCGAGCGAGGGCTCCTCAGACCGATCGAAAGCCTCTCAGGTCGAACGAGGGCCCCTCAGGCCGGCCGAGAGCCATCTCAGGAAGCCCGAGGGTCCCGCAGGCCCACCGAGGACCCTTTCAAGCTAACTGAGGGCCTCCCAGAAAGACCTCCTTAGACCCCTCAAGCCGACTGAGGGCCCCTCAGGCATCATGCCCACTGAGGGCCATATTATGCCAACCGAGGGCTTCTCAGGCTGACTATGGGCCCTCCTCTCACTGACTGAGGGCCCCCTCAGGCCGGAGGAGGGACATCTAAGGTCAACCTAGGGCCCCTCAGTGGGAACGATGGTCCCTTAAGCCAACCGAGGGCCCCTTTAAACCAACCAAGGGCCCCCTCAGACCGACCGAGGGCCACATCAGTCCGACCAAGGGCCCCTCAGGCCGACTGTGGGCCCCAGGCCGGCTCTGGGCACTCATGCCGACTGTGGCCTCTTAGGCAGGCCGAAGGCCATCTCACGCCGACCAAGGGCCCCTTCAGTCCGACTATGGGCCCCTGAAGACGACTGTGAGCCCCCAGACCGACTCTGGGCCCTCTCAGGCCGGCCAAGGGCCATCTGAGGACGACTGATCAATGCACGTTTCCTTTTGCAGGTGCAGCTGTCAAAACCCTCCTCTCCATCATGGGCGAAGAAGACGCTGTATTTTTTTTTCGGGCTTGCAGCATCCACTATTTTGTTTTGTAAATATATTTGGTTCCTTTTTTCACATTTATACCGCCTTTTTGGAAACTGTACATGTGTGTTTTATGGTGTTAAACAAAGCTATTTTTGCCAGTGTGTTATCTACATAAATGAGTATAAAAGTTGCAAATCGGCCAAATTTTATCCAAACAGTTATCCAGGGAATAAAATCAAAATTTTCGCGCCGCTCCGCGGCGCAATTGCAATACACATGCAATTGTATAAGGGTTAAAACAAAATTATAAATTCGCACCGTTTCGCTGCGCATTTATGTTTTGTTTATATATTGCTACTTTTCTATATAATTGGGGCAAAATAGTTCGCTTTCTCACTTTTTCCCGCACTTATAAGCGCAAAAAAACAGCATTTTTAGAGGTCATAGAATATTTTTTTTTTATCCAGGGCATAAGATTCAAATTTTTCGCGCCGCTTAAATATACAATTATTCCCTAATTCAAAGTTGGAAGTTTGAGAAAATTAATGATCGGTATTTTCCTCCACTATTGGAAAGCGCAGCATCTGGCGCTTTTGCATCAATCTGTTCAACGTTGTTGAATGGGCACTTGCAAACAAATCGTCGACACTAAATAGGTCGCCGTCACCGCCATTGCTAAACTGACGATTTCAATGCACTTTTGTCAAATTATTTTTGATTTTTCATAGAAGTTTGGCACATATTCGCAAAAGATAGAGTGCAGGAAGCATATTGCAGACCATCATGATACATAACAATGCGTAGCTAGGATAATTTACTGAATTCGTCACCGAGTACTTGCTGATTAGAAGCGTGGAACGCTTATCAACTATGACTTGAAATATCTATCGGTAGGAATTGTTATATGCAAAATGTAATTAATTTACAATATATTTTGGTCTCGTCTATCGATTTCAGGTGCTAACTCCATTTTTGTGGAAAAAGGTGATTATCTCCCTTTAAGGATTCCAGCCAGGGCTTGGGCCTAAAAATATTCGAAGTTGGTATAGCTGATTCCAAACTGGTGTCGCTGGTTCCAAATTTGAAATGGCAGACCCCCTCAGTTTACTAACTCCAGCTCCTAAAAGTTGGTATGGCCCATGCCAAACCTGCCATACCTACTGCATTATCCATCCTTGTAACGTGCCTTTTCATCCGTTTTGTTTGGCCCTTTCAACGCTTGGGAAGGGGGCTCTTTTAACGCTCGGGAAGGGGCCTTTCGAGCCCCCTTCCCCCCTGGACAAAATCCTGGCTACGTTCCTGTGTGGACTGTGGTGAATTGTATTTACGGTAAAAACACTCTCCGATACATAAAACCGCCTATTCTGAGCGTCGTGTCAGGGTTAAAAGATGAGAGACATGTTAAAAATGACACACATGCGTACACTGAGTAGAAAACAAAACACACACAATACACGATCGCAAGCACACACATCCAGCACAACACATCAGATGTCATGTAAAAGGGCGCCAACTTTACGTTTAAATGACGGCAAAGACATGCCACGAATGTCCCGAGACAGGAAGTTGTACCGCTGCACCGTACTATATAAAAAGCGAAGCTTGCCGGTTGTAGTTCTCACGCGCGGGAGGGCCAAATCAGCGTCCTGGCGGGTGCTTCTGGAACGAAGTTCAGAATTGGCCGAAAGCTGGGAAGCGAGAGCCTGCCGTTCCCCGGTGCTGCGCATTTTGTGAAGAAGGTTGAGAGATTGAAGTTCGTACAGCTGCCGGGTGGTGAGCCAGCCCAGTTCATCTCGCACGTCCGATATGTGGTCGAATTTACGTCGGCCAGAGACAGCGCGCAAACCAAAATTGACTACCTTTTGGAGGCGCTGCATGTTATTTTCTCACCCGTTGCCAAAGACCGTCAAACAATATCGGACATGCGAGAGGACCAAGGCGTCGACTATTACAGGTAGAAGTGACGAGGGGATCTGATGACGCACGTGAGACAGGCCGATGAGGATACCGTTACATTTTTTGACGAGGGCAGATACGTGTGAGTCCCACGAGAGGTGCTTGTCGAACAGTACGCCAAGATTCCTCACTGTGGGGCTCTCACGCACTAAGTCCTCACGGAACCGAATAGTGGTCGTGGTCATGCCACGACAATTTTGACGGGAACCACAGACAATGAGCTCTGTTTTCCCGGTATTTACTTTCAAACCATGGGAATGGAACCAGGTGTCGAGAGATGATAAAGCCTGTTCCATGGTATCAATGAGCTGAGGGAGGGATTCTTTTTTGCCTGAGACCAGAATTTGGGTATCGTCAGCGTACTGCACCACGTGCGCCTCAGGGGCAAAGAGGGCTAAGTCATTGGGCAAAAATCTGGAATAGGAGTGGGCCGAGTGAGGATCCTTGGAAAACACCGATAGGATTGGGTAGGGATCGAGAAAGGTGGCGGTTCCCACGCCCGTAAGCTGTACAAACAGATTGAGTATGGCCAGTGAGATAAGAGGAAAACCAGGTAGAATCGATAGAATAGGTTTGAAGTATGGAAAGGAGCTTTGCGTGGTCGATCACGTCAAAGCATTTTGACAGGTCAAGTAGACAGAGGAGATTGATGTCCTGGCGGTTTTTTTTCTAACCGCCACCTATTAATAGGTGACCAGGAGTGCCCCCGCCCTCGATCCCAACGACGCACGACACCTTAAGTTAACACCAGAGAACAAAAGAGAAAATGTCGCGGCACTCCCAGCTAGGAAATGGAAACAAAAATAAAAAAGCATATGAAGAGAGGTAGTTTGGGTGTTAGGATGTGGTGATATAAAAGAAGGCGAAAAGTAGTCATTGTTGAAAACAGCAAATGACTGTCCCCCAACTACGACGCAGGATATCATCCTCACTCATCCTCATCCAGGACAGGATGAGGATGGATTCATTAACTGTTAGTAAAGGGGATATCATTCATACAGGGCAGAGGACAGAGGCTGGTCAATTTTCAGGCGTTTCTTGCTGGTGCTTCGTGGACCCCACTCAACTAAGCATAGCTTGTAGCCAAGTAGGGACCCCGAAGCCAGCGACATTGAATGGGTGACCCTACCAGCTACCTATGATCTACTTATATGAAACTCATGAAAAGAAAACACATTTGACTAACTTGGACTATGTATATATATGTATGATACCATCAACCATGTATGCATATGCATATGCACACATACATGATACCATCAATAATTATATATACTATTATGTTCTTGTATTATTATGTATACTATTATGTTGTTCTACAAATGTATTTGAGTAGTGGTCTAAGGGAATACAATGAAACTAATGAAGATTCTGAAGGAAGTACTCCTTAGTGATTGTCTTCTTCCGAAATTTAGATAAGTCATAAACATCATTACTCACATTCTACTCAGCCCGACACTGATTCTGCAGCAGGTAGGATTTCACATTTGACTTCAGTGTTGATAATTTCATATTATTTGCTAAGTTACATGGCTGTTGTAGTGAGTTCCATGTCTCTGGAATGAAAAATCTTGCAGTGTGTTTACGGTATGTGTATCTAGTAAAGGGAATTTCAAACATATCCTGTGTTCTGGTTACATTTGGTACTCTGACATTGAGGATGTCCCTTAATACAATTGGTTGTGATTTATTTATATTTTTATATGCAAATATAATGGATTTATATTTGACTAGGCTATGCATAGTAAGTATTCCGATTTCTTTGAATTTGGATGTTACTGAGTCTCTAAAGTTCAACCCCATAATAGTTCTGGCTATACGTTTTTGTATCTTCAAGATGCATTGAAGGTTTGTGTCATAATTTATGCCCCATAACAGGCAGCAGTAATTGATATGAGGAAGGACAAGGCTATTATATAACAAGAGAAGGTGATTCTTTTCCAAGTACCACCTTGTCCTGCTTACAATGCCTGCGATTTGACAAAGTTGTGTGCAAAGTTTCTTTATGTGTGCTTTGAAAGTCAATTCAGAGTCAACGAGTAGTCCTAAGAATTTGACTGTTGGTGTATGCTTGATAACCATATTGTTGATTTTAAGTTCGGGTAACACTGGATTTTTCAACTTTGAGAAGACCTGGAAGCTGGTTTTATCAACATTAAGCTTCAGTTTGTTACTTGCGAACCATGTTTGTATTAACTGTAGCTCACAATTCATTTTAGCTTCCAGATTCTCATAGTTTTGATCACTTAGGAATAGATTAGTATCATCTGCAAATGTAATGACTTTCATATTTTGTGATATACTATTTAGATCATTTATGTAAATTAAAAACAGCAATGGCCCAAGGACAGATCCCTGTGGTATACCACATGTGATTTGTCTGGGTGTTGATAATGAATCATTCATCTTTACTTTTTGGGTTCTATTTGTCATGTAATTTTCAATGAGTTCTGCACATTTCCCCCTCATCCCATACTGTGATAGTTTATTCACAAGCAATGAATGATTGACACTGTCAAATGCTTTTTTTGTGTCTAGATATACTCCAATGGCATGTTTATCATCCTCAAGGGCTTTGGTAACAAAGTCCACAAAGTGGATCAATGCATGTTCAGTAGAATGTTGTTGTCTGAACCCAAATTGTGTGGGAGAAATGATGTTTTGTGATTCTAAGAAATTATACATTCTCTTGTATATTACTTTTTCAAAGATTTTAGATATGTTGGAGAATTGAAATTGGTCTATAGTTCTGAGGAATTGTTCTATCTCCACTTTTGAATATGGGTATGACAAGAGCTGATTTGGGATTATTTGGAAATTTACCCTGTGTCATGCTTAGGTTAATGACATGTGCCAAAGGTTTTAACAGTGACTGAGACAGAGCCTTTATGATTGAGACTGATAATCCATCTTCCCCTGAAGACGACTGCCTCATTTCTGCTATAATAGTTTTGATTTCATCCTCATCTCTTGGTAACAAAAATATACTACTGTTATTTGCAGGGAAAAATGATAATGGGTCACAGTTGCTTTTTTCTACGCTAGCATTGATTTTGGGTCCAACTTCCACAAAGAACTCATTGAAGATTTCACAGACTTCCTCTTGGTCAGTTGTCAGAACGCCCTCTTGCATTAAGCAGTGTGGTGATGGGGAGTGTGAACTAGTTCCGAGAACTTCCTTGAGTATATCCCAAGTCCTTTTCCCATCATATCTATGTTTGTCTAACTGGTTTTGATAATAATGTTTTTTGGCAAGGCGTATCAGCTTTGTGAGGACATTCTTGTATTCTTTGTACTGAAGTAGATTGTGAGGGTTTCTGTTCTTCAGGTATGATTTGTATAGTGTGTTTTTTTTTGTTCACAGATATTAGCAGGCTGGGGTCATCCAGGGCTGCTTGTGTGTTATTTTCCTAGAACAAGGTTTGGGGGGAAAAACACACTTATATTACTTTGAATTGTGTCAATCGAGTATTCACATGTTTCATCAACATCATTTAACTGATCAAAGTTTACAAAATGGTTTGCAAGAAATGATGAAAATTGAACTGCACGATTGCATGTAATATGTGGCTTGTGGGTTTGTTTCGGCTTTGGGTTAGTTATTTCTATTTGTACATTTGTCAGGTTGATCACAGGAAAGTGGTCACTGATCTCATTGTTGAGAATTACCCCAGAATATATTATTTGATCTGTGTTTGTATATATATTGTCAATGAGAGTTTCGCTTTGACCAGCAACTCGTGTGGGTTTGCCAATAGTTGGTATCATTTTGTTTGAAAGCATCATATTTACAAAGTGACTAACTTGGTTTTCAGTATCAAAGTTTAGAAGGTTAACATTCAAATCTCCCCCCACAAATGTGGTTTTGTTTTCACTTGTTATATTTTGCATGAGCTGTTCCATGGCCTCAGAGAAGTCAATGTGGTTGATATTTGGAGCTCTGTAGGCACAACCTACTAGTATATTTCTTCCTGGTGATATTAATTCAATGAAGGTTGTTTCAATATAATTATTACTGTCTTTTAAATCTTCTCTAGCTCTATAAGATATTTTGTCAAGTACATAGAGTCCCGTTCCTCCTCCGACTTTGTTTGATCTGTTATTTCCAATAAATGTGTATCCAGGAATGTTTGGAGCCAATTTACTGTCATTCAACCATGTTTCTGTTATAAGCAAGCAAACAATTTTATTTTGGAAGTCTTTAAGCAAATCAAGCATGGCGTCTACGTTCCTTGTGAGGCTACGAGCATTTATGTGGAGAAGTGTGAGACTGTTCTCAGTAATAGTTGTTTGAGATATAATGCTCAAGGAAATTGGTGTATGGTAAGAACAATTTTCTAGGGAAACGTACCTCTCAGTGTCCACACCATTATCGGCAAGCTCCGGGTTGAGGGGATTGAAATGTTGGGTAGTGGTAAACTGAGACGTCGAGTCCATACACGTGAAAAGGAAAGTGACTAGGTGAAGAGGTTACAAATGAAAGAGGAAAAACAAAAACGAGAGTTTGGTTGTTGTCTGTTGGGAAGTTCAAGGCCAGAGTTGAGAGAAAAATCCTCGTGGATAGTTGCAGCACTATTCAATATATGTTAATATTTATTATACAAAATGTCAAATGCAATTGAGTTTTGGGTATCTTTATTTAAACTTGGCAACTGACAAAAGACGGAATTTATTTCCAAGAGTGAGCTTACTCGCAATAATCAGGATATCAGTATCATCACTATGCAGTCACGCACGCGCATCCGTAGTAAATGGGCGCATCATGCAGCTTGATTGGGCATGTGGGTAAGACACCTTGGGTAAGCCTACAGCTGCAAGTGTTAGTGATGATATGATGTGCATAATGTGCATGGCATATGGTGCATGTTATGTTATGTTATGTTATGAGGCAACCTTCTAACCATGTTATGTTTGTTAGCATGAGTGAGGTGAGAAAGACAAGTGCCTGAGTTCAGGAACAGTCATGGTTGCATTCCTCAGATTTTGATTTCAATTCAGGCACAGCACAGCTGACAGCAGCAGGGTGAGTGAGATTGAGGTCACACAAACTCCGAGCTCTGAGTGCCTTGAATATTGGGTGGTTAGTGGGCAGGGGCAACACTCAAGTTTGAGGAAGGATACACCAGTTTACTTTTGGCATTTATAGTTGGCACTAATCCTCACCATAGATGATGTTCAGCACCTTTATGTACCTGGAAGGAATTTCAGCCTGCATCTGTTGCTGCTGGTATGTGCTCCAAGATGGAACTGTTTTTTTTGTTTCTTTGTGGTTTTTTTTTGTTTTTTTTTTGTCGCCCAGTCTCCATGGTTAAAAAGACCTTTCTGCCAGGTCAGGTGCATATTTCAGCACTTTCATTTGTCATACACACACACATTCATTCTACGCACATCCATGCAGCTCCAAACGCTGAAAAGCAGAGCTGACGGATGAGTGCCTGGGCGACATTTGGTTGATCAATGTGATCTGTTTTAAGCCAAAAACTATTCCAACCAGGTGTGCTTAATTATGCATCAGGTGGGTGTTGTGCTCTTATCTATGCTGGCTCCTTAGAATCCAGTAGCCGCAACTGTGTAGCTAGGAGTTTGTGGTCACTGGTTGAGTTGAGTTTGGGAAGAGGATTTGGACTGGCATTCATGCTTCGGTTCTGGTAGGCCTCGACTCCCCTGCTACTTTAGCTTGATGCCGAGTCTGTCGTGAGTTGGCCACCACAAGGTCCTCAATGCGTTGACTGTTCCTGTTTGCACTGTTCGGTTGGTGGCGGAACGGATATGATCGGATACGGTAAGAAGCGCGGTTTTTGTTGAGTGATTTGAACGAAAACCGTGCTGGAATGAGGAAAAAAGGTGATTGTTGGCCATGTAAGAGTACAGTTGTCGCTGAACAACTCTCTCTATAAGTTTTGGGAAGGTTGGGACGATGGAGATGGGACGGAAGTTAGATGTTTCGGAAAGGCTGCCGGCTTTGTGAATAGGATGCACGATAGAGTGTTTCCAGGACGCGGGATATTCACAGGTTGTGAGACAGGTGTTGATGATATGAAGGAAGACATGGCCGATGACGTCGAAACAAAGTTTCAAAATCCGGGTGCAGATGCCGTCAGTACCACAGGCTCCTGAATTTTTCATAGAAAAGAGGACAGAACGGAGAAAGTCAAAAGAGACAGGCTTCAGAGTGAAGGCGCAGGCGCCAACCCTCGGAAGTCTACAAGGAAGATGAAGGGGCTCCCCCTGTCTCGAACCTCACCCGCGACACAAGGCCCCACCCTGACGAAGTACCTGTTTAGCTCTCTGCGCGGACTTCTTGCCCTCAATAATTTGGCGATTTATTAGCAGCCATGCCACTGCAATTAATTAACAGCCATGCCACTGCAACTTAGCAGTAATGCGCATGTATAAGTCGGTCAGTTTTTTAGAAGCGGAAAGTACGTTAAAGGAAATAGTTCACCTTGGCAAAATTTCCCGAAACACGATTTGATTATATTTTTAATACAATTTCTTTTTATATTGTCAAAAAAGGCCTTATATCGCGCCGATTCAGGACAGAAGGCCGTAAATTATTATTGTTTATCAAAACTATATGCATACTCTCTGCGTCTGAGTTAAAGGCATTTCGACCTTTTCACACGTCGACAAAGTAACATTCGGCAAAATGTCATTTCAGCTTTTTCACATGTCGGCAAAATCACATTTCGGCAAAAAGACATTTCGATCTTATCACATGTCGGCAAAATAACATTGGGAAAAAAAGACATTTCGACTTTTTCACATGTCGGCAAAAAATCACATTTCGACCTTTTGACATGTCGGCAAAAAGACATTTCGACAAAGTGTCCTTCGACAATATGCATTCGCCAAAATGACATTCGGCAAAACGACATTCGCCAATGTGTCCTGTAACCGGACTGTCAGCGGCCTCAGCCGAGCGAGCCGGGCGAGAGAGCTGTGACATTTGATGGGGGATCACATACCCGTAAAAAAACTATATCGCCAAAATTGAGTTATATCTCACGTAATATTGAAGAATGTGCTGTATCCTTACAGCAATTAATATTCACCTATCTAAAGAAAACCGCATTTCGATGGAAAACATCGTCATACGGTTGCAGGGGATTCGAAAGTTGCCGCTTTTCTCGGCCGTCCACGGCCTGCCCGCCGCCGACGCTATCAAACTGCGGTACGATAGTAAAATATAATAATATGGATAATAGATGATGGTTTTCAACCAAAACTGTGGGCAGATCGATAGATCAACACGTTCTCTTGTTCATGAGCTTTAATTTCTGTCGTTACGACTCCTAGGAGCCGTATAATCGCTTTGAGGCCCAAAACATCCGTGCCTCAGATGGCTACCATTGGTCGGACTCCTAGGAGCCGTATAATCGCTTTGAGGCCCAAAACATCCGTGCCTCAGATGGCTACCATTGGTCGGACTCCTAGGAGCCGTATAATCGCTTTGAGGCCCAAAACATCCGTGCCTCAGATGGCTCCTATTGGTCGGCATGGCACAGCACCGTCGGCTGAGAGGCGTTCGCCCGCTGGTGACAGCCTCAGTAGCTGGGCTGAACGGGCGGAGGCGGTGAGACGGCAGGCCGGTCGGGCCTCAGTCGGCTCGTAGTGGTTTGCTGTAGTATGGCAAACGTACGGTGGCTGGCGGGTGGATGGAAGAGCCGGAGAATTTCGGTGATATGCCATAATAAAATGCACTGCGATGTGCAGAATGGGAATCACTCCCACATTTTTTTTTCTATGGCAACCAATGAATATTTAAAAGCTCGTTCTTCCTAAATAATAGGTGAGGCCCGGCCTCAGTTGCTTCATATGACGAGCCGCCACTGGTAAGAATGCAGTTGTCCAGGGAATAAAACGCAAAAAAATTGCGCCGGCGCAATTTAACTACAAATTAAATTATATGCGGGTTAAAAAAACGGTTCGTTTCTCGACGCATGTATGTGTTATGTTGCTACTTTCCTATATAATTGGGCAAAACAGTTCACTTTAACATTTTTTAACGCACTTTGAAACGCACAATAACAATTGTTGAGGTCCGCACCATAAGCAATGTGACGCATTGATGAGAATGCATATCTAGGGCATACGACTTAAAATTTTCACGCCGCTCCGCGGCGTAATTTGTTTAAGAGTTCCAGGTCTTCAGCTTAAACAAAATATTTTAAGTTGGTATTTATAGCTGATTCCAAATTGGTGTCGCTGGTTACAAAGTTGATATGGCAGTTTGCTAACTCCAGGTCCTAAAAGTTGGTATGGCCCATGCCATACCTGTTATACTGCATTTTCCATCCTTGTACAGTGCCTTTTCATCCGTTTTGTTTGGACCTTTCAACGCTTGGGAACGGGCCCTTTCAGCGCTCGGGAACTACTATTCACCCTTTCGAGGCGTCACACCCACCTGGACGAAATCCTGGCTGCGTGCCTGCTCTGGAGCCTTCCATATTAACCTGAGGTCAATTTGAATCTCCTCACTGATTGCAAATTTCAATGTGCTTTTTTCCGTTTGCTCCTAGCTATCATAGTTTTCGAGATATTTGGGAATGGTTGAAGTCAATTTCCAAAATCTGGAAAATTTGACCTTTGATTACCTCTGGTGACCTCAATGTTCACCTGAGGAAACACATTAAAAATAACCTCGAATGTCTATGTCGAGAGCTTTCGAACGCTCTTTTCTGCGTTTTTCTAGTACCTTTAGTTTTCGAGTTACTGAGTGTGGGGGGGGCATTTTGACAACCCCCCCCCCCCCCCCTCCCCACCATGGCGAAGTTGTCTCAGAGGCCCACCAGGGCGCGGGTTAATATGAAGAACATGACAACACAAAAACTAAAAATAACGGATACTGGCTCACCCATACTCAGGTGCAGTTTATAATTCTGAATCTGCTCTCATCGTCTTGAATAATTTAGACATTTCAATAACGGCCAAAGATAATGGCTATCTCAGTTCAAAACCAATACAAAGGTGAAACATTCCCTTTAAATTGTATAAACTCGCCTACAACTTTGCCTAATTCGACGTCAAACGGAATAAACAAAAGCTGTGCACGCAGAGTGTATTTTAGCAAGATGGAGCCAACCCAACACCGATATAACCCATATAGGAAATCTGACGAAGACGCGGTGAGGTTTTCGCTGATCACCACTTGCTCAGGTCCTCCTCGGAGGAGGATTCCGTAAACACCTGGGAATCGAAGAACTCCCAGATTTTGTCGCTTGTCTCGTCCAACTCATACTCTTGGCAGCTGCGATGGAACAGCCTGGGAAAGAAGCAGATGTTCCATTGATATCCAACGTCTTAACTAATTACGAAACGTGAAATTAAATTACGGAAAAATACGGATATTACGGTAAACGTGCAGTGGTCTGATTGCAGCTGTTCACAGTGTCACCGCTTCATCTAATGTGAGATATTTTGCAATCTTACATACTCTATAACAATAATATTTATGATCTATTCTAACGTCAATGTGCTTTGACAGAACAATATTATCTTCGCTCCCGAGATGGGGATTGTGATGCTTCGCAACAACGTCCAAACGGAATAGGGACGTTATTAGATATTCAAAAGAGAGTGTCTGAACGCTTTATGCACCAGCAAATTGTATAATAAGATCAATTAGCATACGGGCATACAACCCATGGGACTGACAACTTTGCGAGGATGCAGACCACCGTGAGATATGGATAATACTGCGGCCAGTGTCTACCGCAGTGAAACATGCAGTGCTGGCCCGCGACCTCGGCGCTTCGCTCACCCGCCGTAACGCTGGCAGCTGACGATCGGGTAGTCCTGGCGGTAGCACTTGACCTGCAGGATGTTGTCGAATATGACACCAACCGTGCTGGCCGCAGGCGAGCCCACGTCCCTCAGACACTGGGCCAGACCCAGGTCACACTCACACGCACACCTGCCGGGTGACGTCACAGGTCAGATGACGTCACACACGCGCCTTCCGGGTGACGTCTCAGGTCAGGTTACGTCAGACGCGCACCTGTCGGGTGACGTCACATATCAGATGACGTCACACATGCTCCCGTCAAGCGACGTCGCAGATGACGTCACACGCGCACCTTCCGGGTGACGTCACATGTCGGGCATGACATCAGGTGGTGATATAACCTGCCTCGGCTATATAAGTCTACACAGTAACTGTTCTGCCGAGCTGTCACACTGCGTCCTATTTAAATGAGTGCGCAATTTTACCAAAATCAGCAATCACATTGAACACGGCCGTTGACACATAGCACACATGACACAAGCACATAGCACGCATGACACAATCACATAGCACGCATGACACAATCACATATCACACATGACACAAGCACATAACACACATGACACAAGCACATAGCACACATGACACAAGCACATAGCACACATGACACAATCACATAGCACGCATGACACAAGCACATAACACACATGCCACAAGCACATAGCACGCATGACACAAGCACATAACACACACGACACAAGCACATAGCACACACGGCACAAGTACATATCACACATGACACAAGCACATATCACACATGACACAAGCACATTGCACACATGACACTGCGGGGGTATATTGGGCCTGTTCCCGTGGCGCCTCTAACCTCCTCTAACCTTCCCCAAGTTGCTCCAGTCGCATCCTATAGTTTTCCCCCTTGTGAGATATTGTGCGTGTGTTTGGGGAGGTGGTTGTGCCACTCAGAGAGCGCGGCTGCAGAAAGTGATCAATTTTGCGGCACGCATTGTATCGGACCTAAAACGACGCGACCATATTTCGGCCACTCTTTCCGAGCTCGGCTGGCCGTCTATAGAGGGCATGATTGCGGCTGCTGACGTTGCCCTCATCCATAGGTTAATTACTAGGGAGGACACGCCAGATGCTTTAAAAGCTCTGATCGTGTTCCGTACTCAGGTAACGAACCGCACGTCACGCTCATCAGGGGCACCCCTCCTGCAGTTACCGCGGGTGAGAACAGAGCTGGCGCGCCGTTCTTTTCAATATAGAGCCCTGAAACAATGGAATGTCCAAGACGCAGCCCTCAGGCGTGGTTGTGGCGTTGATGAAGTGTGATTTATGTGGTGTGTTGCACTCAAACGACGATGTATTTTATGTGATGTAGGATGATATCTGATGCGTGATGCGATATAAGTTTTGGACATGTCCTCTTGTAATAGGAACATGGAAAAGCCAGTTTACTGGAAATGTTCTTAATAAATCTGATTCTGATTCTGAAGCACATAGCACACATGACACAAGCACATGATTCTGACGTCCTCCCGTCCGCATCTGGCCACGGCGAGCTGGCAAAGCACACTGCAGTTCTGGCAGATTCCATTTTCAGAAGGGCAGAGTCACATACCCGCAGAGTTCAATTGGCTGCCTGAAGTTGATCCCTAGTGACAATGGAAGGCACCGCGTTATTTTTACCACTAGGCGGCCGCGCATGTCGTTCGGGTCGACAACGGTGTGCGAGGGTTTGTTGGGCCTGTTCCCGTGGCGCCTCTAACCTCCTCTAACCTTCCCCAAGTTGCTCCAGTCGTATCCTATTGCACAGACAGTTGCAAGTTGGAGAAACTTGGAGGAGGTTAGATGCGCCACGGTAACAGGCCCATTGCTTTCATTGCCACGGTTCACTGCCACGCTGAAACTCAGCAACTACATAAGCTAGAGATTGCATTATTTCACCATTCGAAAGCTACGCTCTTGTAGGGGTGTCGTTTCGCCTTTCATGCCGATCGGGCCCAAAGAAGGCCCACGGGGCCCCAAAGAAGTTCCGAAAACGCTACTGCCACGCTGAAACTCAGAACCTATCAGAGATAGCAACACGGGACCTTCACCAATCGACGCGGCGTGTTCAGAAACGGTCCCGTTTCGCCTTTCATAACGATCGGACCCAAAGAAGGCCCACCAGGGTCCAAAAAAGGGTAAAAAACGAAAAAACGCTCGCATAAGCCGCCACGGAATCAGCCTTGAGTGAGAGGACTTGAGTGACATCTTGCGGTAGGATTTTAACCTTTCGAGCGGCACCTCCTATTAGTAAGAAGTCGTAGATAGCATTGTATTCCCCAAGTATAAATAGGATGATACTGAGCATTTCAATTCCATGAGGCAGTCAGCTGGAGTACATACCTGGTGAATGGTGTCGGGTTATGCAGCCCGATCGTTTCGTTCGTCCCGAAGCCAGCAATCCACGAGGGACAGTGGTCGTGCTCGCGGCAGCACTTGTCGGTTTCGGCGAACAGGCCCAGATCGCTGTAGTTAGCAGCAATGTCGCCATCCCCGCACCATTTTGTCCCTGCAAAACAACCAAGTTACTTTTGCCGTGAAACGGCATTTTTATGCGTATTGTCATCTGTGAAATCCATTACACAAGGAGGTTCAGAAGTCAGGGTTTCATACGTCGCTCTGTCGAATATTTTCTTATCGATCGTAGTCAGTTATATATAATTTGAATGGTAATATATCGCAGATTCCATCTGATATGCTGTAAGTTAATCTCAGGATTCCTTCTATTGTAAAACTTAAAATAGTTCTCAGATATTCAGATATTCAGATATTATATATATATATATATATATATATATATATATATAT
>JAXIVJ010012974.1:0-32500 GCA_036785665.1 Chirona hameri
AAAACGGCGGCGCGCAGCGCCACCGAGTTTTGGCACACCTGTTAGGACATCAATTGCGCACACTTTGAAGGAAAAAATATGCTCGGGTCATCTCAGATCAGGTCACCAGACCAGGTCAAGTGACCCCACCTCCAAAAATGTTTGCAGTTGTGCCAAAGCAAGAGTTTCTCACCTATAAGTTTGCAACTTACAGGATGTCATGAGGGCATAAGTACTTACAGTTCGTTTATCTCGGAATTTTGATATCGGTGACCTAAGGTCAGGTCAATTTCGTAACCTCCCCATAATAAGTCAATGAGGAAATATACAAATGCTTCCTATTTCAAGGATATGCATGATATTAGTCCAATTACTTCTGGATCATGTTATTATAGGATATTTGTATGATCCAAGTGTAAGTTTTGTTCAGTGACCCCTAGGGGGTCATTTGAGGTCATCAGAGGTCACCATCACTTTTGTGTCAATAACTCCCGACATAATGAAGATAGAGAAGTAAAACAAACAGCGATGTGTTTGTCTCGTCGAGACACGTCTTCCCATATGCAACATGACCTACTTGGGTCACAACTTGACCTTGACCTGAGGTCATTTTTTATGTTGACTTAACAAGGTCACCATGTATATCATTCGAAGTGCCTTGACGAGATCAACACAATGGCTCCAACAGTTTTTCGTTATCTTTATTAAGTAAAAAGTTAATAGCTAAAAACGATTTAGCAAAAAAGCAGCATTTTTTTTTTCTTTTGTGACCTCTGTAGCCTCAAATATTGACCTGAGATCAAATTTGAGGACACCGTGTCGATTGCAAATTTCACTGGCTGGCGATTGCTTTTTCCGTTTGTTTTTAACTAGCATAGTTTCCGAGATATATGGGGATTTCTGGAGCGAAGTCCTAAAACAGGAAAACTGGAAAATTTGACCTTTGATGACCTCTGGTGACCTCAATTTTGACCTGACCTAAAAAAAATACTGAAATACGTTCGATAGAACTTGTATCAACCTATCAAATGCCGTTTTCCGCTTGTCGCTACGTAGCGTAGTTTTCAAGATCTCACGAAGGGGCGGAAATCACCCCCCCCCCGCCCTGCAGTTCGTGTTCGGTGCAAACCCCCTGCAGTGCCCGGGTTAATGCTGTGAGAGGTGGTCGATTTTGTCATTTAAAGGGAAATAATGACCTTTTGATTTTGTTAGCAACAATTTCTTAGGCTACCGTTATGTTTTTAAAATTATTTTATTTAAATTTAAGAATTAAATAAAATTATTCCCAAATTCAAAGTTGTAAGTTTGGAAAAATACAAAACAAGTACCTTGTGTACTTCATGAAGGTCATTGACAAATTCGTCCTTCCCTACCATTGTTAACATCGAGTGCGGCATTTGTGGAGGCTCTGTGACATTTCCGATCAAACTGAGCGCTGCTCGGACATCCGCTGGTAGCGCTTTCGTTCTCCATGGCAACCAGGCGTCAGCCAATCAAAAGCCAGAAAGGGAATACGTTCTGGCTTTTCATTGACTCACGCCTGGTTGCCATGGAGAACGAAAGCGCTACTAGCGTGCGTTCGAGCAGCGCTCTGATCCGTGAAGCAATCCGTGAAGCATCCGTGATGCATGACTGACTATCAGTATAAGTCATGAATAACAACAACATGCAAACTATACCAACTCGAATAAAATAAGAGCGGAATGAATTAAACCCCAGGCAAGCTAGTATTCGCAAAGCACTCGGCACTGCGCCACAATAGCAAAAGGTGAGGGAAATGCATATGGGATACAATATTATTACGTCACAAGTTTCTGAAGTGTCAACTACTATGAAATACAGTGATAAAATACCTTTAATAATGATTAACAAGAAAATTCAAACTTAAAAACAATAATTTGAATAAGTCTTTAATTAGCTTTCAACTCGAAATCAGATATATTTTGCAATGCTACACAAGAATGGCACCAGTGACGTCATTAAAAAAGCCTGCTACGGGACTTGGGTATACTAATCAGGAACAACTCGCCAAGTGCGCCGAGATGGTTAAGCGCGCCGAGAAGCATGACAATGACTTTGTAAACAAATCGCCGACGCTAAATAGGTCGCCGTCGATGTGCATCGATGAGCTTCTGATTTAATTGCCAGTTTTGTGTTATTGTTCGTTAGTTTTTTTGGGAAAAAATAAAAAAATTCATGATAAAATAAAGCATAGTGTTATATACAGCCACAGACAAACTATACACAACTCCTAATGTTGAAAACAAATGAATCGATTTTCAGAAATTGAGGGTCGCAACCACTAACTATGCCGCGTTGATGTGCATCGATGAGCTTCCGATTTTATTGCCACTTTTTCCAATCGCTGTTAGTTTTAGAAGATCGCCGGGCATATAATCACAACAAGCAGAACGCACAATATATTTTCCACTCCATTGCGTAAAAAAAAACAATACGGGAAAAGCCCGCAGTTTGATGAGGACCAAAAGTACTTGACAAAAGGTCAGAAATAGTGCAAGTACCGGTCGTTAAAAGTGTGGAACGCTTATCAACTTTAACTTGAAATATCTTTCGGTAGGGAAGTTTTCATGCAAAATGTGATGAATTTACAATATATTTTGATCTCGTCTGGCGATTTCAAGTGCTAACTCCAATTTAGTGGAAAAAGGTCATTATTTCCCTTTAAAGGTCATAAATCAGTCATTTTTGAAGATATCGACTTCAAAGTTGGTACACATATTCACCGAACACGTCTCGATCACATATATTCCGTTTTTTTGATAATTCTGATTTTTTAAGAACATTTTGTTTTAAAAAAAATGGATTTCTAAAAAAAAAAAATGAATAAAAAATCCTCAAAAATCCGAGATGTGACTTTGATAGCCCGGTCTATTGTCAGTAATTTGATTTAAAGTGATTTGACGGGTTTTCCCAGAATAATTGAGTTACATAGTAAAACGTACTTATAAAGGTGGTAGAAGTCCCACGGTAGCCACATTTTTTTCTAGAAATGACCTCTTCTGCACGTAAGGACATTCCAAAGTGCGCGGTGATGCCACCGCCTATTTTCTGCAGGACCGGCTGAGGCAGAGCCAGTCATCTCTTTTATGCCAATAAAAACACCTCACTTTTGGCATATTTCCGGTAAAATAAGCGATATTTGAAAGAAAATAAACTTCTTTTGTTCCAACGACACCAGCAGTTACCTAGTTTTCCCATAAAATTCTATATTTTTCATGAATTTTCATGCCAAAAAATTAATACGCCACCACTAAATTATCAACCCTAAAGGCCGGAGATAAGAAAACCCCAACAACACAAAACCTCAACGAACAGTGTGTAGTAATACAAAGTCCCGTCAGTTTTGAATTGCATAATAATTTTGTGATCCAGTGTAGGACTTGCAGATAATTAAAAACTCTAAAATTGATCTTAAAGGGAGATAATGACCTTTTTCCACAAAAATGGAGTTAGCACCTGAAATCGATAGACGAGACCAAAATATATTGTAAATTCATCACATTTTGCATATAACAATTCCTACCGCGAGATATTTCAATTCATAGTTGATAAGCGCTCCACGCTTATAATCAGCAAGCACTCGGTAACGACATCAGTAAATTAGCCTCCCTACGCATTGTTATTTATCATGAAGGTATACAATATGTTTCCTGCATTCTATCTTTTGCGAATATGTGCCAAACTTTTATGAACAATCAACAATCATTTAAAAAAAAGTGCATTGAAATCGGCAGTTTAGGTTGGCCCCCCATGGCAACCTATTTAGTGTCGGCGATTTGTTTATAAGTGCCCATTTAACAACGTTGAACAGATTGACACAAAAGCAAAAGCAAATGTTGCGCTTTCCAATAGTGTAGAGAAAATACCGATCATAAATTTTCCCAAACTTCCAACTTTGAATTAGGGAATAATTGTATTTAATTCTTAAATTTAGATCACATCATTTTAATACCATAACGGTAGCCAAAGAAAGTGTTGCTAACAAAATCAAAAGGTCATTATCTCCCTTTAAGATAAAAGTGGTGGACAGTAGTGCCGATCTCGTTATCTGATACTAGTCTCGAAAAACGCCCATGTTTTAACTCTAATTGCTGAAATAATGGACTAAATGAGCATTGCGGTCCCTGTCATATGTCTTAAACGTGTTTAAAGCTCATACAACTGCAAAAGAGTGCATTTACTTTCAGGACGGAAACCCGTATAATCCCTTTAACCCTATTTGTAACAGGGGGGGGGGGCGGATTCCGCCCCCCCCCCCCAATGTTTTTCGCAGATATCTCCAGAACGGCTGGGCGTAGGCCCATGAAATTTGGGTACTTTTCCCAAAAGAGATTTTCACATATGGAGTCGAAATTTTGAGTTCTTAACCTGAACAGAGGCGGTTCCAGGGCACAGTTTTGGGTGGGTTCGGAGGCGATATTTGGTGATAATACGGAAATGCGATCTTCACGGTTTCTTCCTAACTGCCTCAAGTATGAAGGAGTTACATCGGTTTACGGTGATTGCAACAAGTAAAAATGGGTTGATGTTAATGAAATCTTATAAAAATTGCATGGCAGAGGCGGTTTCAGGGGCTTGAAAAAGGGGGTTTCCAGGAAGTATTCAATGCTTGGCGGGAAGCAAATAGAGCAATGTAAGGGGCATTTATAGTTATCAAGATGTAAAAGATAGCTTCTGCTTCCATTATTTGCATAATTTATTACATATATAGTTTCAGGGGCGTGTTCAGGCACATGGAACGGCATGGTGATGGGTGACGGCATGGTGATGACGATATGCCAGCGATAACGGCGCAATAGACGGTTAGCTTATACTGATATATGCACATATAAGGCCAGAAAAGGGAATAAAGACATTTTTTTTTGCAGAGGCGCGCTCAGGAATGGAAGAAAGGGGGTCATATTATTGCAAGGAAACTATGAGGCATGGGCGTACAATTACATACCATACTGCAGTTTTCGGATGAAACACGCACCACAGGCTACTCTACGAACGATTATAAGATAATAGGCGAGTCCAGGTAGGGTAAAAGGGGGGTAAGCAATGTTAATTGAAGTTGTAAGTGAAATAGTCACTGTTGACTAGTTAGAATCATAATAGCGGATAATATACTTATCAAAAGGTCTTGCGCCCCCCCCCCCCGTTTGGATCCTGGATACGCCTATGATAAAGTACAACATGCAAAAAGGAACTATCTACGATCAGTAACATATTTATAGTGCTGAGTAGCAACTTGTCTGCGGTTAATATTTTTTCCCCAATTTGACCTCCCTTTTTCACTAACCTAGTACCGCCTATGGCAAAAATATTATTTTTAGCTGTTTTTCTAATGTCACAATCACATACCATTTCATTTATAAAAAAAACATAAAAAATGGTTTAATTACGCATTTACGTCACTCCCATATTGAGTGCCCTGCACACGCCTATGATTTTTGAATTTTCAAACGGCACCGTCATATATCAATTTCCAATTCAATCTCTATCGATTCGTATTAGTTGTGTTAAAATCGGTCGATAAATATGAAAGCTATGTCGGATCAAAAATACCACTAAAATTTTTAGTTTTTGCCCCCCTGTTGCCCCCCTATCAAACATTTATATATTTTTATTATTTAGAAATGTAGATCGTGTTGAGGAGAACCAAACACCGTTTCATTTTTGAAAATCGGACGGGTAGATCTCGAGATCTCCGGGGGGCGGAATCCGCCCCCCCTGTTACAAATAGGGGTAGCCAGGAGCCTGTTACAAATAGGGTTAAGACAATTTATTTTATCTCAAACATTGTACCTTCGACAGCGTGTTCCGCAAACCATTATTTTTCAACAAAAACCGAAGAATATGACGTCACTCTGACGTCATTCCCGGTTGACCTATCTTAATATCATCTTTTTCCTTTATCCAACATGTTTAGAATTGATGTGAGAGAAGGAACTGCTAGATTGGTGACGATACTGCTGTTGGTTTAGGAGTTATTGCAAAATAAAGGGAGGGGGAAAATAGACCCCCCCCCCCCCCCACCCCAGTAAGTCGCGGGTAACACCAGATAAAACATGTCATGGTTATCGGTTGCTTAGAAGACTGATTAGCCGTTGGCAAACACTGATTAAAATGGTGGTAACGCTTGGGGTATTCGTGGCGATATTTTTGACTGGCTGACCTGGGGTTTGGTTGGGAGAAGGCAAAGAGAGGTCGCACCTGGTACCAAGTCGAGCTGGGCCTCAGTTTTCAGCAGTGTACCTGAGTGCAGAGTTCAGTTGTTGGCCCGGCGCTGTTTCTGTTGGTTTTCCTCTTTGTTGCCTGCGTGTGTCTGCTCTCGCTAGTCATTTGTATAACATGTGAGGCCGTCAGGGATTCCACGCTTTGAGTTGGCATGAATGCTTCGCCTAACAACCTGGCTGACGTATCAACGAAAATGACACCAGTTCTCTTCCCTTTTCTTTTAAAGTCAGGCTCTATCCCAACAACGCACAAAAACCGTACGTTATTTAACACCAGAAAACTTAAAATAGAAACCAGCGGCATTCCCAGCCATTCACACAGGAAACAAACATGAATAAGCAAATAATTCTCCGCCCGCGTGTCTGGTGTGCGTGTCACCGCTGTGCCGGGGTCTGCGTGGGGTCACTGACCGGCCTGCCGGACACAGTGGTCGCCCTCTCCCTCCCCTCCCCTCTCTGGCTGGCGTGTCGTCCAGTTGCTATGCAGGCCAGCCGGCAGGGCGGCGCGCGGGGCTGTTTTTCACTATGTCGTCGCTCCTCTGCCCGACGTGTGCCCTCCGCGGCTGGGCTGCAGCAGGGCTCGGGGCCACCTCGGGGCCACCTCGGGGCCCGCAGCACCGCTCAGGACCGGCGGGCGGGCCGGCCGGTCGGCCTGTTTAGTGGCGGTCAGTAGACTGGAGGGGACGGAGCAATGCTGGGGTTTAGCCGCTGTCGTAGGTACTGATTTGTATTTGACGTTGTATTTGACGTTGGACCCCATCCACGCCGAAGCGGGCTATTCCGGGGCCACATAGAAGCATGGACAACACGAATGATACACTTATCCTAATATAAAATGAAGACAGTTTCACTACAGCACATACTCCCATACAGCACATACTTCAATACTCTCACATGCACATTACATCACATACACTGCAATGCTCTCACACGCACATTTCATTATATACATCAGGCTACTCTGGTTGAGGCATGTTCTGTATCTCTCTTTTGAATGCGGGCATGGCTGAGTGACGTGTCGCTAAAGGCAGCTCATTGTAATTTTGCACAACATGATATAGAAAGCGGCGCTTGCCAGCCTCTGTCCTCACGCGTGGAAGGGCCAGGTCAGAGTTCTGTCGCGTAGAGCGGGAGCGGAGATCAGAATTGACATGAAGCTGGGAAGCAAGAGCCTGTGGTTCCCCGGTGTTTCGAATTTTGTGTAGTAGATTTAGGGAGTGCTGTCTGTATAGCTGCTGGGCAGTGGGCCAGCCAAGCTCAGCTCGCACGTCAGAGATGTGATCAAATTTTACGTTTGCCAGATATGACTCGAAGGGCAAAATTTAGAATTTTGTCAAGGCGTTGTATGTTCCTCTGCGAGCCATTGCCAAATACTGCTAAGCAGTACCGGACATGTCAAACGACCAAGGCATTTACAAGAAGTGGCAACAGCTCGCAAGGGGATGCTGGGCCGCACGTGCGATAGTCCAATGATGTGTCCCAGGCGCGGGCTGAACTGTGTTCAGTTCTCAGAATTGCTGAAGTAGGTCGCGAGTGTGTGCCGTCCAGGTGGTCAGGAGCGCTGGGCGGTCAGCTGGTCAAGGGAATGGCGGCCGTACAGGTCGCTGTGCTGCTCAGCTATCTCGCAGGGTGTGGTTGTCTGGCTTGGCTCCATCTGGCCGGTGTCTGCTTATTTGGCTGGAATCTGGCAGTATCTGGCTGGAATCTGGCAGTATCTGGCTGGAATCTGGCAGTATCTGGCTGGAATCTGGCAGTATCTGGCTGGAATCTGGCAGTATCTGGCTGGAATCTGGCAGTATCTGGCTGGAATCTGGCAGTATCTGGCTGGAATCTGGCAGTATCTGGCTGGAATCTGGCAGTATCTGACTGGAATCTGGCAGTATCTGGCTGGAATCTGACTGGAATCTGGCTGTATCCATCTCCATTTGGCTGGTGTTTGGCTGCATCTGACTGGGATCTGGCTGGTGTTTGGCTGCATCTGACTGGGATCTGGCTGGAATCTGACCAGTATCTGGCTGTATCTGACTGTGTTGCCTGGAATCTGGCGGCGGCTTCTGACAGTGGTATACATTCCAAGTGCGGCACCGTGTCACCACACCGGGGCTGCGTCATACCTAAGTTAGACCTGAGCCCACCGGGGCTGCGTCATACCTAAGTTAGACCTGAGCCCACCGGGGCTGCGTCATACCTAAGTTAGTCCTGAGCCCACCGGGGCTGCGTCATACCTAAGTTAGTCCTGAGCCCACCGGGGCTGCGTCATACCTAAGTTAGTCCTGAGCCCACCGGGGCTGCGTCATACCTAAGTTAGTCCTGAGCCCACCGGGGCTGCGTCATACCTAAGTTAGTCCTGAGCCCACCGGGGCTGCGTCATACCTAAGTTAGTCCTGAGCCCACCGGGGCTGCGTCATACCGAAGTTAGTCCTGAGCCCATCGGGGCTGAGTCATACCGAAGTTAGTCCTGAGCCCACCGGGGCTGTGTCATACCTAAGTTAGTCCTGAGCCCACCGGGGCTGCGTCATACCTAAGTTAGTCCTGAGCCCACCGGGGCTGCGTCATACCTAAGTTAGTCCTGAGCCCACCGGGGGTGCGTCATACCTAAGTTAGTCCTGAGCCCAGCGGGGCTGCGTCGTACCTAAGTTAGTCCTGAGCCCACCGGGGCTGCGTCATACCTAAGTTAGTCCTGAGCCCACCGGAGCTGCGTCATACCTAAGTTAGTCCTGAGCCCACCGGGGCTGCGTCATACCAAAGTGATTCCTGAGCCCACCGGGGCTGCGTCATACCTAAGTTAGTCCTGAGCCCACCGGGACTGCGTCATACCTAAGTTAGTCTTGAGCACACCGGGGCTGCGTCATACCTAAGTTAGTCCTGAGCCCACCGGGGCTGCGTCATACCTAAGTTAGTCTTGAGCCCACCGGGGCTGCGTCATACCTAAGTTAGTCCTGAGCCCACCGGTGCTGCGTCGTACCTAAGTTAGTCCTGAGCCCACCGGTGCTGCGTCATACCTAAGTTAGTCCTGAGCCCACCGGGGCTGCGTCATACCTAAGTTAGTCCTGAGCCCACCGGGGCTGCGTCATACCTAAGTTAGTCCTGAGCCCACCGGGGCTGCGTCATACCTAAGTTAGTCCTGAGCCCACCGGGGCTGCGTCATACCTAAGTTAGTCCTGAGCCCACCGGGGCTGCGTCATACCGAAGTTAGTCCTGAGCCCACCGGGGCTGCGTCATACCGAAGATAGTCCTGAGCCCACCGGGGCTGCGTCATACCTAAGTTAGTCCTGAGCCCACCGGGGCTGCGTCATACCTAAGTTAGTCTTGAGCCCACCGGTGCTGCGTCGTACCTAAGTTAGTCCTGAGCCCACCGGTGCTGCGTCATACCTAAGTTAGTCCTGAGCCCACCGGGGCTGCGTCATACCTAAGTTAGTCCTGAGCCCACCGGGGCTGCGTCATACCTAAGTTAGTCCTGAGCCCACCGGGGCTGCGTCATACCTAAGTTAGTCCTGAGCCCACCGGAGCTGCATCATACCTAAGTTAGTCCTGAGCCCACCGGGGCTGCGTCATACCTAAGTTAGACCTGAGCCCACCGGGGCTGCGTCATACCCAAGTTAGACCTGAGCCCACCGGGGCTGCGTCATACCTAAGTTAGACCTGAGCCCACCGGGGCTGCGTCATACCTAAGTTAGACCTGAGCCCACCGGGGCTGCGTCATACCTAAGTTAGACCTGAGCCCACCGGGGCTGCGTCATACCTAAGTTAGACCTGAGCCCACCGGGGCTGCGTCATACCTAAGTTAGACCTGAGCCCACCGGGGCTGCGTCATACCTAAGTTAGACCTGAGCCCACCGGGGCTGCGTCATACCTAAGTTAGTCCTGAGCCCACCGGGGCTGCGTCATACCTAAGTTAGTCCTGAGCCCACCGGGGCTGCGTCATACCTAAGTTAGTCCTGAGCCCACCGGGGCTGCGTCATACCTAAGTTAGTGCTGAGCCCACCGGGGCTGCGTCATACCTAAGTTAGTCCTGAGCCCACCGGGGCTGCGTCATACCTAAGTTATTCCTGAGCCCACCGGGGCTGCGTCATACCTAAGTTAGTCCTGAGCCCACCGGGGCTGCGTCATACCTAAGTTAGTCCTGAGCCCACCGGGGCTGCGTCATACCTAAGTTAGACCTGAGCCCACCGGGGCTGCGTCATACCTAAGTTAGTCCTGAGCCCACCGGGGCTGCGTCATACCTAAGTTAGTCCTGAGCCCACCGGGGCTGCGTCATACCTAAGTTATTCCTGAGCCCACCGGGGCTGCGTCATACCTAAGTTAGTCCTGAGCCCACCGGGGCTGCGTCATACCTAAGTTAGTCCTGAGCCCACCGGGGCTGCGTCATACCTAAGTTAGACCTGACCCCACCGGGGCTGCGTCATACCTAAGTTAGTCTTGAGCCCACCGGGGCTGCGTTATACCTAAGTTATTCCTGAGCCCACCGGGGCTGCGTCATACCTAAGTTAGTCCTGAGCCCACCGGGGCTGCGTCGTACCTAAGTTAGTCCTGAGCCCACCGAAGCTGCGTCATACCTAAGTTAGACCTGAGCCCACCGGGGCTGCGTCATACCTAAGTTAGTCCTGAGCCCACCGGGGTTGCGTCATACCTAAGTTAGTCCTGAGCCCACCGGGGCTGCGTCATACCTAAGTTAGTCCTGAGCCCACCGGTGCTGCGTCATACCTAAGTTAGACCTGAACCCACCGGTGCTGCGTCATACCTAAGTTAGTCCTGAGCCCACCGGGGCTGCGTCATACCTAAGTTAGTCCTGAGCCCACCGGGGCTGCGTCATACCTAAGTTAGTCCTGAGCCCACCGGGGCTGCGTCATACCTAAGTTAGATCTGAGCCCACCGGGGCTGCGTCATACCTAAGTTAGTCCTGAGCCCACCGGGCTGCGTCATACCTAAGTTAGTCCTGAGCCCACCGGGGCTGCGTCATACCTAAGTTATTCCTGAGCCCACCGGGGCTGCGTCATACCTAAGTTAGTCCTGAGCCCACCGGGGCTGCGTCGTACCTAAGTTAGTCCTGAGCCCACCGAAGCTGCGTCATACCTAAGTTAGACCTGAGCCCACCGGGGCTGCGTCATACCTAAGTTAGTCCTGAGCCCACCGGGGTTGCGTCATACCTAAGTTAGTCCTGAGCCCACCGGGGCTGCGTCATACCTAAGTTAGTCCTGAGCCCACCGGTGCTGCGTCATACCTAAGTTAGACCTGAACCCACCGGTGCTGCGTCATACCTAAGTTAGTCCTGAGCCCACCGGGGCTGCGTCATACCTAAGTTAGTCCTGAGCCCACCGGGGCTGCGTCATACCTAAGTTAGATCTGAGCCCACCGGGGCTGCGTCATACCTAAGTTAGTCCTGAGCCCACCGGGCTGCGTCATACCTAAGTTAGTCCTGAGCCCACCGGGGCTGCGTCATACCTAAGTTAGTCCTGAGCCCACCGTTTTGCATGTACACACCGGAAGAGGCGACTTTTTGCTGCTATTCTGGCTGGGTTGATGGCGTAAGAAGTGGGTTATGGTTGTCGTTGGCTGACTGCCAGTAACGGCGCAATGTTTTTGTTTTGCCATGAGACCTCATCAGACGTGGACTTTGTTTGCACTTTGTACTTTAGTGCTGTGTGACGCAGTGAACGTATGTGGAGCACAATGTGGCGAAAAATGACCGAGGAGGCGTCTCTGGAGAGGTTTCCGTTATGGAGCATTCCCTCCCTCCCTCGGCACTCGTTGCTCTGGTCCAGCTGTCGGAGCGAACGCTAACTCGCATACAAATCGATATCAGCTACGTATATTTCTATGCGATCTATAAAATTCAGGTTTAGGCATTACATAATGTCATTTTAGAGCTACCTACCATTCCCGTCTCCCGTCTCCCGTCTCCCGTCTCTCGTTTCTCGTCTCTCGTCTGCCGTCTCCCCGTCTCCCCGTCTCCCCGTCTCCCCGTCTCCCCGTCTCTCCGTCTCCCCGTCTCCCCGTATCCCGTGCCCGTCTCCCGTGCCCGTCTCCCGTGCCCGTCTCCCGTGCCCGTCTCCCGTGCCCGTCTCCCGTCTCCCGTCCCCGTCCCCGTCCCCGTCCCCGTCCCCGTCCCCGTCCCCGTCCCCGTCCCCGTCCCCGTCCCCGTCCCGTCTCCGTCTCCGTCCCCCGTCCCCGTCCCCGTCCCCGTCCCCGTCCCCGTCCCCGTCCCCGTCCCCTCCCCGTCTCCCGTGCCCGTCTCCCGTTCCCGTCTCCCGTATCCCGTATCCCGTGTCCGTCTCCCGTGCCCGTCTCTCGTGCCCGTCTCCGGTGCCCGTCTCCCGTACCAGTATCTCGTGCCCGTCTCCCGTGCCCGTCTCCCGTGCCCGTCTCCCGTGCCCGTCTCCCGTGCCCGTCTCCCGTTCCTGTCTCCCGTTCCCGTCTCCCGTGCCCGTCTCCCGTGTCCGTCTCCCGTGCCCGTCTCCCTTGCCCGTCTCCCGTGCCTGTCTCCCGTACCCGTCTCCCGTGCCCGTCTACCGTACCCGTCTCCCGTGCCCGTCTTCCGTGCCCGTCTCCCGTGCCCGTCTACCGTGCCCGTATCCCGTGCCCGTCTCCCGTACCCGTATCCCGTGCCCGTCTCCCGTGCCCGTCTCCCGTGCCCGTCTCCCGTGCCCGTCTCCCGTTCCCGTCTCCCGTTCCCGTCTCCTGTTCCCGTCTCACGTGCCCGTCTCCCGTATCCCGTGTCCGTCTCCCGTATCCCGTGTCCGTCTCCCGTATCCCGTGTCCGTCTCCCGTATCCCGTGTCCGTCTCCCGTATCCCGTGTCCGTCTCCCGTATCCCGTGTCCGTCTCCCGTGCCCGTCTCCCGTGCCCGGACCCCGTGCCCGTACCCCGTGTCCGTCTCCCGTGCCAGTCTCCCGTGCCCGTCTCCCGTGCCCGTATCCCGTGCCCGTATCCCGTGCCCGTATCCCGTGCCCGTCTCCCGTGCCCGTCTCCCGTCCCCGTCTCCCGTCTCCGTCTCCCGTCTCCGTCTCCCGTCCCCGTCTCCCGTCCCCGTCTCCCGTCCCCGTCTCCCGTCCCCGTCCCCGTCCGTCTCCGTGTCCCGTGCCCATGTCCCGTGCCCGTCTCCCGTGCCCGTCTCCCGTGCCCGTCTACCGTGCCCGTCTACCGTGCCCGTCTACCGTGCCCGTCTGCCGTGTCCGTCTACCGTGCCCGTCTCCCGTGTCCGTCTCCCGTGCCCGTATCCCGTGCCCGTATCCCGTGCCCGTATCCCGTGCCCGTATCCCGTGCCCGTATCCCGTGCCCGTCTCCCGTGCCCGTCTCCCGTGCCCGTCTCCCGTGCCCGTCTCCCGTGCCCGTCTCCCGTGCCCGTCTCCCGCCTTCCGTGCCCGTCTCCCGTGCCCGTCTCCCGTATTCCGTGCCCGTCTCCCGTATTCCGTGCCCGTCTCCCGTGCCCGTCTCCCGTGCCCGTCTCCCGTGCCCGTATCCCGTGCCCGTATCCCGTGCCCGTCTCCCGTCTCCCGTGCCAGTCTCCCGTGCCCGTGTCCCGTGCCCGTCTCCCGTATCCCGTGCCCGTCTCCCGTGTCCGTCTCCCGTGCCCGTCTCCCGTGTCCGTCTCCCGTGCCCGTATCCCGTTCCCGTCTCCCGTTCCCGTCTCCCGTGCCCGTCTCTCGTCTCCCGTGTCCGTCTTCCGTGCCCTATCCCATGCCCGTCTCCCGTGCCGTCTCACGTGCCGTCTCACGTGCCGTCTCCCGTGCCCGTCTCCCGTGCCCGTCGCCCGTGCCCGTCTCCCGTGCCCGTCTCCCGTCTCCCGTGTCCGTCTTCCGTGCCCGTCTCCCGTGCCCGTATCCCGTCTCCCGTCTCCCGTTCCCGTCTCCCGTCTCCCGTGCCAGTCTCCCGTGCCAGTCTCCCGTGCCAGTCTCCCGTGCCAGTCTCCCGTGCCAGTCTCCCGTGCCAGTCTCCCGTGCCAGTCTCCCGTGCCCGTCTCCCGTGCCCGTCTCCCGTGCCCGTCTCCCGTGCCCGTCTCCCGTGCCCGTCTCCCGTGCCCGTCTCCCGTGCCCGTCTCCCGTGCCCGTCTTTCGTGCACGTCTCCCGTCTCCCGTCCCCCGTCTCCCGTCCCCGTCCCCGTCTCCCGTCCCCGTCTCCCGTTCCCGACTCCCGTCCCCGTATCCCGTGCCCGTATCCCGTGCCCGTATCCCGTGCCCGTATCCCGTGCCCGTATCCCGTGCCCGTATCCCGTCCCCGTCTCCCGTCTCCCGTATCCCGTGCCCGTATCCCGTGTCCGTCTCCCGTCCCCGACTCCCGTCTCCCGTATCCCGTGCCCGTCTCCCGTGTCCGTGTCCCGTCCCCGATTGCCGTATCCCGTGCCCGTCTCCCGTCCCCGACTCCCGTCTCCCGTCTCCCATGTCCGTCTCCCGTGTCCGTCTCCCGTGTCCGTCTCCCGTGTCAGTCTCCCGTGTCCGTCTCCCGTGTCCGTATTCCGTATCCGTGTCCATATCCCGTGTCCCGTGTCCGTGTCCCGTGTCCGTCTCACGTGCACGTCTCCCGTGCCCGTCTCCCGTGCCCGTCTCCCGTATCCGTGCCCGTCTCCCGTGTCCGTCTCCCGTGTCCGTCTCCCGTGTCCGTCTCCCGTGCCCGTCTCCCGTGCCCGTCTCCCGTGTCCGTCTCCCGTGTCCGTCTCCCGTGTCCGTCTCCCGTGTCCGTCTCCCGTGTCCGTCTCCCGTGTCCGTCTCCCGTGTCCGTCTCCCGTGCCCGTCTCCCGTGTCCGTCTCCCGTGTCCGTCTCCCGTGTCCGTCTCCCGTGTCCGTCTCCCGTGTCCGTCTCCCGTATCCGTCTCCCGTGTCCGTCTCCCGTGTCCGTCTCCCGTGTCCGTCTCCCGTGTCCGTTTCCCGTGTCCGTCTCCCGTGTCCGTCTCCCGTGTCCGTCTCCCGTGTCCGTCTCCCGTGTCCGTCTCCCGTGTCCGTCTCCCGTATCCGTGCCCGTGTCCCGTGTCCCGTGCCCGTGTCCCGTGCCCGTCTCCCGTGTCCGTCTCCCGTGTCCGTCTCCCATGTCCGTCTCCCGTGTCCGTCTCCCATGTCCGTCTCCCGTATCCGTGCCCGTGTCCCGTGTCCCGTGTCCGTGTCCCGTGTCCGTGTCCCGTGTCCGTGTCCCGTGTCCGTGTCCCGTATCCGTGTCCCGTGCCCGTGTCCCGTGCCCGTCTCCCGTGCCCGTCTCCCGTGCCCGTCTCCCGTGCCCGTCTCCCGTCTCTCGTCTCCCGTCTCCCGTCTCCCGTCTCCCGTCTCCCGTCTCTCGTCTCCCGTGTCCCGTGCCCGACTCCCGTGTCCCGACTCCCGTGCCCGTCTCCCGTATCCCGTATCCCGTGCCCGTATCCCGTGCCCGTATCCCGTGCCCGTATCCCGTGCCCGTATTCCGTGTCCGTCTCCCGTCCCCGACTCCCGTCTCCCGTATCCCGTGCCCGTCTCCCGTATCCCGTGCCCGTCTCCCGTGTCCGTCTTCCGTCTCTGACTCCCGTCTCCCGTATCCGTGCCCGTCTCCCGTGTCCGTGCCCGTCTCCCGTGTCCGTCTCCCGTGCCCGTCTCCCGTGCCCGTCTCCCGTGCCCGTCTCCCGTGCCCGTCTCCCGTGCCCGTCTCCCGTGCCAGTCTCCCGTGCCCGTCTCCCGTGCCCGTCTCCCGTGCCCGTCTCCCGTCTCTCGTCTCCCGTGTCCCGTGTCCCGTGTCCCGTGCCCGACTCCCGTCTCCCGTCTCCCGTGTCCGTTCCCATAACCCAGGGGTTTGTTTAAACGTTTTGACTAAGATAATATATCCCTATTCCATTCATTTAACCAAATTTGTATCCAATTGTTCTAGAATTAATTCCTGAAACACCAATGTAAAAACCCTGGCCGAGAACTGAAATGGATTTTGACATGTTTACGTGCACTTCCTAGTATTTGGCTTTTTCGGTTGCGTCCCACTGCCAGTGCAGTGGTGCCAGTGGTGACCACTCGCTCCACTGTTTATCTAATTTGCAGTTTCACGAATCAAATATGCAAATGAAGTCACGTATTTGGCTGTCGTATAAACGCTACTGATAAAGCACAGTTAGATTCTTATGTATTTCATTCATATAACTCTCACCGCATAAACCAGCCCTGACTGCAGTGAGCAGTCGATGTTAACTCTCACCGCATAAACCAGCCCTGGATGCAGTGAGCAGTCGATGTTAACCCTCAGCGCATAAACCAGACCAGGCTGCAGTGAGCAGTCGATGTTAACCCTCAGCGCATAAACCAGCCCTGGATGCAGTGAGCAGTCGATGTTAACCCTCAGCGCATAAACCAGCCCTGACTGCAGTGAGCAGTCGATGTTAACCCTCAGCGCATAAACCAGACCAGGCTGCAGTGAGCAGTCAATGTTAACCCTCAGCGCATAAACCAGCCCTGACTGCAGTGAGCAGTCGATGTTAACTCTCACCGCATAAACCAGCCCTGGATGCAGTGAGCAGTCGATGTTAACCCTCAGCGCATAAACCAGACCAGGCTGCAGTGAGCAGTCAATGTTAACCCTCAGCGCATAAACCAGCCCTGGATGCAGTGAGCAGTCGATGTTAACCCTCAGCGCATAAACCAGACCAGGCTGCAGTGAGCAGTCGATGTTAACCCTCAGCGCATAAACCAGCCCTGACTGCAGTGAGCAGTCGATGTTAACCCTCAGCGCATAAACCAGCCCTGGATGCAGTGAGCAGTCGATGTTAACTCTCACCGCATAAACCAGCCCTGGATGCAGTGAGCAGTCGATGTTAACCCTCAGCGCATAAACCAGCCCTGACTGCAGTGAGCAGTCGATGTTAACCCTCAGCGCATAAACCAGACCAGGCTGCAGTGAGCAGTCGATGTTAACCCTCAGCGCATAAACCAGCCCTGACTGCAGTGAGCAGTCGATGTTAACCCTCAGCGCATAAACCAGCCCTGGATGCAGTGAGCAGTCGATGTTAACTCTCACCGCATAAACCAGCCCTGGATGCAGTGAGCAGTCGATGTTAACCCTCAGCGCATAAACCAGACCAGGCTGCAGTGAGCAGTCGATGTTTTTCAGCGCGCGTTTCTTCCTTGTGGCTACATCATGTTCGTCAGATCTCTGAGTGTTGCTTGAGACTTGAGCGAGCACAAAACTAAACTGCGTCTCCTGTGTCAGCACAGTGCCGGGGCCGGAAAACTAAACTGCGTCTCCTGTGTCAGCACAGTGCCGGGGCCGGAAACCTAAACTGCGTCTCCTGTGTCAGCACAGTGCCGGGGCCGGAAAACTAAACTGAGTCTCCTGTGTCAGCACAGTGCCGGGGCCGGAAAACTAAACTGCGTCTCCTGTGTCAGCACAGTGGTGGGGCCGGAAAACTAAACTGCGTCTCCTGTGTCAGCGCAGTGCCGGGGCCGGAAAACTAAACTGCGTCTCCTGTGTCAGCACAGTGCCGGGGCCGTAAAACTCAACTGCGTCTCCTGTGTCAGCGCAGTGCCGGGGCCGGAAAACTAAACTGCGTCTCCTGTGTCAGCGCAGTGCCGGGGCCGTAAAACTCAACTGCGTCTCCTGTGTCAGCGCAGTGCCGGGGCCGGAAAACTAAACTGCTTCTCCTGTGCCAGCGCAGTGCCGGGGCCGGAAAACTAAACTGCGTCTCCTGTGTCAGCACAGTGCCGGGGCCGGAAAACTAAACTGCGTCTCCTGTGTCAGCGCAGTGCCGGGGCCGTAAAACTC
Organism: Chirona hameri; assembly: GCA_036785665.1. Classification (NCBI taxonomy): domain Eukaryota; kingdom Metazoa; phylum Arthropoda; class Thecostraca; order Balanomorpha; family Balanidae; genus Chirona; species Chirona hameri. The sequence continues at coordinate 17,918 of JAXIVJ010012974.1, forward strand.
AACTGCTTCTCCTGTGTCAGCGCAGTGCCGGGGCCGGAAAACTAAACTGCGTCTCCTGTGTCAGCACAGTGCCGGGGCCGGAAAACTAAACTGCGTCTCCTGTGTCAGCACAGTGCCGGGGCCGGAAAACTAAACTGCGTCTCCTGTGTCAGCACAGTGCCGGGGCCGTAAAACTCAACTGCGTCTCCTGTGTCAGCGCAGTGCCGGGGCCGGACAACTAAACTGCGTCTCCTGTGTCAGCACAGTGCCGGGGCCGGAAACCTACCGACATTTGCTAGTTTTGGCTGTACTGTACATTTAACCGGCTGGATTCTACAAATCTGACAATATGGTAGGCGGGAAGGGCTTTCTTAGGACAATGATGCTGGTATGATCAGTTACCTTGGCCCATTTGTTGATCAAATGAGGTGCCATGTCATGTCCCATGGTTCACCTGGCTAACAAGATGACTTGGCTAATGTTCGGCGTCAATTCAGTGTTGCGTGTTTTGAGTATAAAAACCTCATATTTTTTATATTCCCCTTCCCATTAAAGGGAATTTTCACCTTTGTATTGGTTTTGAACTGATATCGCTATTATCTTTAGCCGTTATTGAAATGTCTAAATTATTAAGGTCATTTTCCCCAAAACTTATCCGTTTTTAAGCAATTGAATTTCGAATTTTCGAAATGGGGTCTATGGTAATGCCGCCGCTGATTGGCTGACTGCCACTTGAAGATTGTTGGTCCTGGAAGTCAGACGACCTGTATTTTTCGAACATTGGCGAGTACGATGTAAACAACGGCCAACGCGATAGGTTGCGGTCCAAGTTGAAGTTTTCGCGTTGTTTGAAGTCTTAGTTATTTATTGATTGTTTTTATTTAAAAAAAAAAATATTGAGCTATCGCAATGTCTCGCACTCATCATTGTGTTCTGTGCGGGAGAAGACACAGTTCCACAATGTTTGCATTTATGTCGCCAGAATTGTCTGAAACGATTGTCTGAAACGATTGTGTCATATGTTAGACAGCGTAGATGTTTTATCTAAGCTCTATAGCTCAATAATGACGTCATCTCAAATTTAACAACTTAATTTGTATAAAGTTAAGTTACTTTTCGAGAAAAAAAATATCACCATCGTTTTCATCAGCACTTACTACTTATTTTCGACTACAACCAGCGTATATTTGACAACTTTAAGAAAGGTGAAACATTCCCTTTAATAGGTAGGCAGGAGTGCTCTTCCATGCCCATGTGACCTGACTACGTTAAAGGGACTATCCCACCTTAACATTATATTTGAGTTTAGATAGCCATTTTGATGGCTTGGCATTGAAATTAAGTATGGTAGAAGTTAAAACAACCACAATGATCTAATCAAAAAGATATTTGAGTTTGATTTTGACATCTGTAAAAAATAATGCCCATGTGTATTTGAATAGGGCCTCTAAACCGACAGCGTCGTGTCTCTTTACCCAACTGGTAATGATAGCCGACTTGTTTTAAGGTCAGCCTTGGAATATTTTCGTCTTTCATTTCTCGATCCCCGGGTGATTCGCAATCTAGAGGCTAGCACTATCAGCTGGAGTTGTTGCAGCAGTTCGCCGCCAGGGACCGCTAGTGAGCCAGGGTGTTATGACGTCGCAAGCAAATGGTACCAGTTAAATATTGAACGCTAATTTTTTTTTATAAATAAATAAATAAATCAATCGATATTTGGTGGTACCATTTGCTTGCGACATTATAACACCCTGGCATGTTATAAAATTGTTTATGTTTTTCTGCGCAATAGATGTCGACACAAAATTGTGCCATACATTTGGCAGCACAAAGGATTTCCCTGTTATTAAAAAAAAAGTGTGACGTCACCAACCTAACTTTCCGCTTTAAACTAAAAGTTGAATATCTTCCAAGATAAGCATTTTTTCGGGAACAAAGTTCACGAACATGTTCAGCTGACCTCGCCTGCCATGTAGACATACAATTAAGTGTGATTCGACAACTTTCAAAAAGTGGGACAGTCTCTTAAGTACCAGATAGTTTAATAAGGAGAGGGATATGCAATCACGTTAGGTCACGCCACTCCCTGCTATTTTTGTGCGTGGACAGGATAACCGCCACCTGTATTATTAAGGAATTTGTGCTGCGATTCATGCGGGCAGATAGCCGAGCTAGTAGCGCCAACCCGAGTCCCTTATTATATCTACAATCAGTATCATAACGGTAGCACGCCACGGCCGGGCACAGAAACCCTAAGTTAAAGTTCATTTTCAGATCTATAGTGTAGGGATGGCAGTTTATTTGTGTTTCTTTTTGCGCTTTTGAACATCAATGCAATCAAGCATACCAGGGAAGCAACGTTTGACCTCACAACGCTTGTCGGCCGACAAGTAATCGTGTCGGCACCCACACAATATCGTAATTGATCGTGTCAGCACCCACACAATATAGTAATTGATCATGTCGGCACCCACACAATATAGTAATTGATCGTGTCAGCACCCACACAATATAGTAATTGATCGTGTCAGCACCCACACAATATAGTAATTGATCGTGTCAGCACCCACACAATATAGTAATTGATCGTGTCAGCACCCACACAATATAGTAATTGATCGTGTCAGCACCCACACAATATAGTAATTGATCGTGTCAGCACCCACACAATATAGTAATTGATCGTGTCAGCACCCACACAATATAGTAATTGATCGTGTCGGCACCCACACAATATAGTAATTGATCGTGTCAGCACCCACACAATATAGTAATTGATCATGTCGGCACCCACACAATATAGTAATTGATCGTGTCAGCACCCACACAATATAGTAATTGATCGTGTCAGCACCCACACAATATAGTAATTGATCGTGTCAGCACCCACACAATATAGTAATTGATCGTGTCGGCACCCACACAATATAGTAATTGATCGTGTCGGCACCGGGACACAATATAGTAATTGATCGTGTCAGCACCCACACAATATAGTAATTGATCGTGTCAGCACCCACACAATATAGTAATTGATCGTGTCGGCACTCACACAATATAGTAATTGATCGTGTCGGCACCGGGACACAATATAGTAATTGATCGTGTCGGCACCCACACAATATAGTAATTGATCGTGTCGGCACCGGGACACAATATAGTAATTGATCGTGTCAGCACCCACACAATATAGTAATTGATCGTGTCAGCACCCACACAATATAGTAATTGATCGTGTCGGCACCCACACAATATAGTAATTGATCGTGTCGGCACCGGGACACAATATATGCGCTTCCGCAGGCTGTTTGGCCGGTAGGAGCGAACAGAGCCATTGCTCGTGCGTCTGGTGCGGTGATCGGTGGGCGGCGGCGGCGGCGGCGGCGGCGGTGGCGGTGGCGGCGGCGGTGGCGGTGGCGGTGCTGTCCGCCGCCGCCGCTCCGGTCCGATCGTCCCGGCGGTCCCTGCTATCTAAACAAACTGGCCGCCATTGCAGACCGCCGCTGGACACGGCCCCGGCCACGGCCCCGGCCTCGGAGGCTGACGAGTGACGACCCCCCCCCCCCCCCCCCCCCCATTAGTGACACGGCCGTAGCCACTGCTCCAGCAGTTACTTCCGGCTTTGACAAGCTGTCCGGCGACTCCTGCCGGCTTTGTCTCGCTGTCTGCTGAGCTGGTGGGCCGTGGCCCCGGCGGCCTGTGGTCTCATGTTGTCCGGCGACTCCTGCCGGCTTTGTCTCGCTGTCTGCTGAGCTGGTGGGCCGTGGCCCCGGCGGCCTGTGGTCTCATGTTGTCCGGCGACTCCTGCCGGCTTTGTCTCGCTGTCTGCTGAGCTGGTGGGCCGTGGCCCCGGCGGCCTGTGGTCTCATGTTGTCCGGCGATTCCTGCCGGCTTTGTCTCGCTGTCTGCTGAGCTGGTGGGCCGTGGCCCCGGCGGCCTGTGGTCTCATGTTGTCCGGCGACTCCTGCCGGCTTTGTCTCGCTGTCTGCTGAGCTGGTGGGCCGTGGCCCCGGCGGCCTGTGGTCTCATGCTGTCCGGCGACTCCTGCCGGCTTTGTCTCGCTGTCTGCTGAGCTGGTGGGCCGTGGCCCCGGCGGCCTGTCGTCTCATGCTGTCCGGCGACTCCTGCCGGCTTTGTCTCGCTGTCTGCTGAGCTGGTGGGCCGTGGCCCCGGCGGCCTGTCGTCTCATGCTGTCCGGCGACGGCGGCCTGTCGTCTCATGCTGTCCGGCGACTCCTGCCGGCTTTGTCTCGCTGTCTGCTGAGCTGGTGGGCCGTGGCCCCGGCGGCCTGTGGTCTCATGCTGTCCGGCGACTCCTGCCGGCTTTGTCTCGCTGTCTGCTGAGCTGGTGGGCCGTGGCCCCGGCGGCCTGTGGTCTCATGCTGTCCGGCGACTCCTGCCGGCTTTGTCTCGCTGTCTGCTGAGCTGGTGGGCCGTGGCCCCGGCGGCCTGTGGTCTCATGCTGTCCGGCAACTCCTGCCGGCTTTGTCTCGCTGTCTGCTGAGCTGGTGGGCCGTGGCCCCGGCGGCCTGTGGTCTCATGTTGTCCGGCGACTCCTGCCGGCTTTGTCTCGCTGTCTGCTGAGCTGGTGGGCCGTGGCCCCGGCGGCCTGTGGTCTGATGCTGTCCGGCGACTCCTGCCGGCTTTGTCTCGCTGTCTGCTGAGCTGGTGGGCCGTGGCCCCGGCGGCCTGTGGTCTCATGCTGTCCGGCGACTCCTGCCGGCTTTGTCTCGCTGTCTGCTGAGCTGGTGGGCCGTGGCCCCGGCGGCCTGTGGTCTCATGCTGTCCGGCGACTCCTGCCGGCTTTGTCTCGCTGTCTGCTGAGCTGGTGGGCCGTGGCCCCGGCGGCCTGTCGTCTCATGTTGTCCGCCGATTCCTGCCGGCTTTGTCTCGCTGTCTGCTGAGCTGGTGGGCCGTGGCCCCGGCGGCCTGTCGTCTCATGTTGTCCGGCGATTCCTGCCGGCTTTGTCTCGCTGTCTGCTGAGCTGGTGGGCCGTGGCCCCGGCGGCCTGTCGTCTCATTATGTTGCCCCGTGTCGTAAGGAACAGACTCCTCCGAAACCTGAGGTGACTATCCGATTGCCAGGCTGGCTCTGAACGCCCGTCTTACCGAGCTGCTTAGAGGTCTTCAGGAACATAATTTGTAGCCATGGTGTGTCATCAAATCCATCCTGAACCAAGCGTCATATATAATTAGATTTATTGTTATTTATGCTGGAGATTTGATTTTTAGACTGATCATCTTGCATGTCGGCTATATGAACAGTATTCGGCATCGCGCAGTCGGCTATATGTCGGCTATATGAACAGTATTCGGCATCGCGCAGTCGGCTATATGTCGGCTATATGAACAGTATTGGGCATAGCGCAGTCGGCTATATGTCGGCTATATGAACAGTATTGGGCATCGCGCAGTCGGCTATATGTCGGCTATATGAACAGTATTCGGCACCGCGCAGTCGGCTATATGTCGGCTATATGAACAGTATTGGGCATCGCGCAGTCGGCTATATGTCGGCTATATGAACAGTATTCGGCATCGCGCAGTCGGCTATATGTTGGCTATATGAACAGTATTGGGCATCGCGCAGTCGGCTATATGTCGGCTATATGAACAGTATTCGGCATCGCGCAGTCGGCTATATGTCGGCTATATGAACGGTATTCGGCATCGCGCAGTTTTCGGAGGAACGGAGGAGATAAGCGAAATATAGTTAGCTATACAATATACCTATAAAGCAAATATGATTATCATTCCATTCAAGGTACATACATACATTCGCAGCCATTTTATATTTCCCGAAGACTCTCGTGAACTTTAAACGCTACTTGTTCACAGCCGGTAATGAACCTGGATGCCAAATTACGTAAATATACTTAAATATTTTAAATACTGCCAATTCGGAGGAATTTATAGTAAAGTGACACTTATAAAATATTTTTTACTCGCTTGCTTTTTATCAAATATATAAAACAGTGGGTAGGTAGCCTGCAATTAGCCCATTGTTATCAATTTGCAAATGTCTTCCCGTGTGGTCTAGGGGTACGACGCTCGGGTCATAACTCAGTGACAGTGGGTTCGAGGCTGGGAGGATGGGCGTTGTTTGGCCCGCTCAGTTATATTAAGCCAGCTGCCAACTGGCGAGAGAGGGCCGACCTAGACCACGGGAGAACTCAGGACCGTTTCGCCATCTATCTAAGGCACGTTAAACTTTCTGACCAAATTCCTTACCGGTGACCCGGGCGCGAGCGTATGTGGATGGGTGGTGGGACCGTGGTCCTCTTACGCAACAAGCTCGGCTTAGCGGGCACCCGTGCCTGGCGTCACCCACTCAAACCATTCGGACTAAATGATAAAAAGACAGCTTTTCGTTGGCAAATGACACCTCGAAAATAGAGCTGATGGAAAATTTGTTTCTCTGATTGAAATTTCGTTTGACGCTCATGTAGGGCATATAAGAGAACAATACAATTTCCAATTGGCTCCAACTTGTTCTTGAATACCAACGAAAATAATTCCCTTAACCCTCGCCCTACCCTCGCCCTCGTACCCCTACCCTCGCCCTACCCTCGCCCTCGCCCTCGTTAAGTAGTTTGGGAGATAATCATGTTTTGATGACGTCATGTTGGTAAAAAAAGATCAATATTGGAAAAATCGTTGAAAACAGAATTTTAAAGTAAATGGCAAACGGAATTCACCAAAGATACAAAATGGTATTCTCTTTAAAGGGAATAAAACAGAATTTTAAAGCAAATGGCAAACGGAATTCACCGAAGATACAAAATGGTATTCTCTTTAAAGGGAATAAAGGGAACGGGAATAATAAAGGGAAAAAAGATCAATATTTGAAAAATCGTTGAAAACAGAATTTTAAAGCAAATGGCAAACGGAATTCACCAAAGATACAAAATGGTATTCTTTTTAAAGGGAAAGGGAAATAATAAAAAAAGATCAATATTTGAAAAATCGTTGAAAACAGAATTTTAAAGCAAATGGCAAACGGAATTCACCAAAGATACAAAATGGTATTCTCTTTAAAGGGAATAAAGGGAAAGGGAATAATAAAGGGAAAAAAAGATCAATATTTGAAAAATTGTTGAAAACAGAATTTTAAAGCAAATGGCAAACGGAATTCACCAAAGATACAAAATGGTATTCTCTTTAAAGGGAATACAAACTATACCAACTCAAAGCATAATTAGTTCACCTTTAACATGGAGTTTGGGACTGAGATAGCAGATTGGTAGAGCAGATCTCAAAATGGGTTGTGGTGAAATAATTACCTCCCTACGTTAAAGGGAAATAATTACCTTTTTATTTTGTTAGCAACAATTTCTTAGGCTACCGTTATGGTTTTAAAATCATTTTATTTAAATTAAAGAATTAAATAAAATGATTCCCAAATTCAAAGTTGTAAGTTTGGAAAAAATACAAAACAAGTACCTTGTGTACTTCATGAGGGTCATTGACAAATTCGTCATTCCCTACCATTGTTTACATCGAGTGCGGCATTTTTGGAGGCTCTGTGACGTTTCCGATCAAACTGAGCGCTGCTCGGACACACGCTAGTAGCGCTAGTAGCGCTTTCGTTCTCCATGGCAACCAGGCGTCAGCCAATCAAAAGCCAGAAAGGGAATACGTTCTGGCTTTTCATTGGCTCACGCCTGGTTGCCATGGAAAACGAAAGCGCTACTAGCGCTACTAGCGTGAGCCAATGAAAAGCCAGAAACAAGCGTGCGTTCGAACAAAAACAAGCGTGAGTTCGAGCAGCGCTCTGATCTGTGAAGCAATCCGTGAAGCATCCGTGATGCATGACTGACTATCAGTATAAGTCATGAATAACAACAACATGCAAACTATACCAACTCGAATACAATAAGGGCGGAATTAATTGAACCCCAGGCAAGCTAGTATTCGCAAAGCACTCGGCACTGCGCCACAATAGCAAAAGGTGAGGGAAATGCATATTGGATACAATATTATTACGTCACAAGTTTCTGAAGTGTCAACTACTATGAAATACAGTGATAAAATACCTTTAATAATGATTAACAAGAAAATTCAAACTTAAAAACAATAATTTGAATAAGTCTTTAATTAGCTTTCAACTCAAAATCAGATATATTTTGCAATGCTACACAAGAATGGCACCAGTGACGTCATTAACAAAGCCTGCTACGGGACTTGGGTATACTAATCAGGAACAACTCGCCACAATGGTTAAGTGCGCCGAGAAGCATGACAATGACTTTGTAAACAAATCGCCGACGCTAAATAGGTCGCCGTCGATGTGCATCGATGAGCTTCCGATTTAATTGCCAGTTTTGTGTTATTGTTTGTTAGTTTTTTGGGGATTTTTTTCTCATGATAATATAAAGCATAGTGTTATATACAGCCACATACAAATTATAGAATACTCCTAATGTTTTTTTTAAAATAAATTTAGTCCGAATGTTTTGTATGGATGGATTTCCGAGGTCAGGACCCACGCTAAGCAGAGCTTGTTGCGCAGGTCCTGACCTCACCACCCGATCGCGCAATTCCTGTTGGCCGGCAAAATTTAGAGACGAAAGTTTTACGTGCCCGACATACCTGGACACGGTCCACCCCGCTCACTGACGTCACCTGACCTTGAGTGCGACCTCTGCCACTGGCCGCACCCCATCCCAGTCAGGAGCAAATAGCGAGCGCCGAAGCGACTCGAACCCGGGCTGCCACTACCGAGATAGGTCAGAAGTCCAGCGCTCTCAATCTGATGTTGAATGTTGAAAACAAATGAATCGATTTGCAAAAATTGAGGGTCGCAACCACTAACTATGCCGCCGTTGATGTGCATCGATGAGCTTCCGATTTTATTCCCACTTTTTCCAATCGCTGTTAGTTGTAGAAGATCGCCTGGCATATACTCACAACAAGCAGAACGCACAATATATTTTCCACTCCATTGCGTAAAAAAAAACAATACGGGAAAAGCCCGCAGTTTGATGAGGACCAAAAGTACTTGCAAGTACCGGTCGTTAAAGTGTGGAACGCCTATCAACTTTAACTTGAAATATCTTTCGGTAGGAAAGTTTTCATGCAAAATGTGATGAATTTACAATATATTTTGGCCTCGTCTGGCGATTTCAAGTGCTAACTCCATTTTTGTGGGAAAAGGTAATTATTTCCCTTTAAGTAATTTCGACACTGGACTAGTGGGCCCGGTTTCATATCCGCTGTTCCGGGCCACGATCGGGACATCTCGCTGGCCGCTCGCCGCCGGAGGCAGGTACACTCTCTGGCACGTAGTCTCTGGTCACGACGCCTCGTTAATATCCGCTCAGCCGCCCTGGCGGCGCGGCGGCCCCTTGTCAGAGATTGTACTTGGCGTCAGGCGGAGCGGGGCGGAGCCAGAACGCCAGCTGCTATCGTACGATTTCTCGTGAAATAGAAAGAGAAACTTACTTCTTTCTCCACATATATCCATCAGTTGTCCAAACCAAAGTCATATTCGTAGTTTTGAGCTCAAGATGCACCTAATGGTTGTACTTCAAGACAACTTTCAAGGTGACCTATTCCCTTTAAAATGGCAATCTCGGATTTTAAAAATTTGGGGTTTTTGACCCCTAAATATTTTTTAAAAAAAATTGGGGGGAAAATCCCCACAAAATCAAAATTGTCAAAGATGTTAGAAAAACCTGAATATATTTGAGAGAACTGAGTATGGAAAATACCCATACCAAATTTCAAATCAATATCTTCATTTTTGACTGTGATGGCTCCCTAAGTAAGAAACTGATGACGTATTTTTTTATAAATAAAATAAACAAAAAATACTTTTTTGACAAGATACGAACAAATAATTACCTTTTCTGTATTTCTGAGCCAAAACTGGTCTAGGAACACGCCTTTTTCTTTACATTTATCAATTTCTCATTTTGAGGTTTTCTGAAGAGCAAAATCGCTGTTCTGGACGTGTTAAATCCGAGGTCATTCACTTGACCTGGAAGGTCACTCGTTGACCTGAAACCTAAAAATCGCATACTGTTAAATTCCTTATCACATGCAACATGCTGGTTCTTACCGCATTGCTCTAAGTTGCTTGGTTTGGAAGTTAACAGGGGGCCTGTCAGCCCCTAGGGCGAAGGTGAAAAAAGCTCCCGTAGGGCGAGGGTTAACCCTATTCCCTGCGGGGGCAGATTCTGCCCCTCCCGGTGGGTTTCACTTGCCGCTTCTAAACCGTTAGGCCTAGTCCTGCAACTTTGTGACATTTCCCAAAATTGAATGGCGCATGTTGTGTCAAAATTTTGCAAAAATCGGTCGAGCAGAGGCGGTTCCAGGCTCCTGTTTTGGGGAGGGGTATTACGAATGCGGCTTTGCGTCGCATACTTCCTTCGTGGTTTGCAGTGCAATACATGCGTCAGAAACAATTTCAATGCAGTGTGCATCATAGATACTGGGATTGTACATATGTTTGGGGCAGAGGCGCACTCAGGATAAACAAATAGGAGGCGATACCTACCTCAAATTAGGTCCAACTTCAAATTAGTAAGATGATAAAAGCGTTACGCGCATGGTGCCCCATGCTTTTTTTTCCTGGATCCGCCTATGCGCAATATATCGAATTTAACCAATTATAGCATATAATGCCCACATGTGACGTTCATGTCGTCCCAAACAATCACGAACAGCACATATTTTTTTCCCAGAAAATCCCCCCCCCATTTTACATTCCCTGAATACGCCTATGATTTTTATGACCTTTCAATGACCTTTAAAAAAAACACCCAAAATTGTCGGATTGTTTGCCCCCTGTCCCCCCATTTTTGAACAAAACAAAAATATCGGGGACCAAAAAGAAAGATCTTGTCATGACGAATCGGGTGGCGTTTTCTCCATAGAAATCGACCGAGCGGTTCTCGAGGTCTCTGGGGGGGGGGGGGCAGAATCTGCCCCCCCCCCGCAGGTTAACGTAATTCTGGCCGCCCGCAGGGAATAGGGTTAAAGGGATATATTCACCCTTTTCCATACAAATTTAGTTATTAGCCGTTTTCACGAAGGATTATTGCGCTGAAAAGTTTCTGAAAGATTCTGGAAGCTTTGAAAAACTACACAACTTTTACATGCGATTTTTGGCCAGAAATGTCCTTCATAATTTTGTAATATGTTGGTAAGAATAAAATATGTTGACAAAATGCGGTTTGGTGGTAATAAGCAAGATCAGTATTGATATAATCTGCCTGAAACTTCCTGAAAGTTTCAGGAAGATTCTATCAATGCTTATCTCGGTAGGTCTTATTACCACCAAACCGCATTTTGTCAACATATTTTATTTTTACCAACATATTACACAAATTATGAGGGACATTTCTAGCCAAACCTCGCATGTAAAAGTTGTGTAGTTTTTCAAAACTTTCAGAATCTTTCAGAAACTTTTCAGCGCAATAATCCTTCGTGAAAATGGCTATTACTTGAAATCGACAGACGCGGCCAAAATATATTGTAAATTGCTCACATTTTGCATATAACAATTCCTACCGAGAGATATTTCATGTCAAAGTTGATAAGCGATCCACGCTTCTAACGAACGTTACTCGCAAGTACTTGGTAACAAATTTCGGTCCCCATCGAGTTCCGGGCTTCTCGTAATGTTTTTGACAAAATTGTATGGAAAATATGTCCTGCACTCTGTCTATTGTGATTGTGTGCCCTACTATCCTTAACAATCAACATACATTTAATAAAAAGGTAACCAAATTAGCAGTTAACTTATGCACCCAACGACGGTCTAGTTAGTGGTTGCGTTGCGACCCTCAATTTCTAAAAATTGGTTCATTTATTTTCAACATTAGGAGTTTTGTATAGTTTTATCTCTGGCTGTATATAACACTATGCTTGAGCTTATCATGAAAAATAATAATTTTTCCAAAAACAATCAACAAACAATGGCAAAACTGGCAATAAAATCGGAAGCTCACTTATGCACCCAACGGCGACCTATTTAGTTTCGGCGATTTGTTTACAAAGACATTGTCACGCATCTCAGCGCACTTACGCCATTTGTGGTTCAGTGTATTCAACGTTGAACAGATGGAAAGAAAAGCGTCGCGCTTCCAATAGTGAGGGGAAAATACCGATTATGAACTCCGAAAGAAGTATATGTACATGTTTGGTAAATTTCCTTTTTTTCTCGAAATATAAAAAGTTGTGATTTCATTTTTAAATTGAGACTCAACCAATTTGATACCATACATGTTGCTTAAAATAAAGAAGAAAAATAGATCAAAAGGTGAATATTTCCCTTTAACCCATTTGTGACCAATGTTACCATTTGTGAACATAACTTGTTTGCACTTTTGCTCAGTAACTATTGATCCGGGAGCATTGTGCTTCTGGGAGCTGGTAAAACACGTTCTAAACTCATTTAGCAATCATTATTTTAAAGCTATTTTGAAATTACAATCGCTAAAATCGTTACTAAAGAACTCCATCTCCTTATACGCTCGGTCACAAAATAGGTCGCGCTGTTCCCGATGATCCCAGAACTCCCGAATCAGAGTTGTGATAAACAGAAATATTCGGGTCACCATCACCGTGCGATATTATCGTCTCGTTTTTGCCGATTCAAATCGGGCTCTAAATAAAATTTCGACTACAACCGGATAGATTTCTAGAAATTCTAGAGAACACCCATGCATTGTGTTGTAGTTAACTGTCGGGGCCCGGCCAGTGCTAAAAGGTGGCTCCGGTGGCACGCATAGCTTTCGGCTGCTGCAGTGGCGTGTCCGGTATGGTGACGTGACAAACAGCCGGCTGTTGTCTGTCCGTCGGCCGCCCTGTCCGTCTGCTGCTGTTTTGCTGATGATCACACCATGCCATCCAGTCGCCACCGAGCCGGAGCCGGAGACGGAGCCGGAAGCCCCGGCCCACCGGCGGCTGCTGCAGGCGAGTGGTAACGACACGGCTCACTCGGCGTTTATTTTCACAGCAGTACCACATGTCTCAAGCCAAGCACGGCTAATCATACAAGCCTATTTATTTTCGCAGGATTTCTTCCAAATAAAGAAACAAAAATGTTTAGCAGATTCTGAGTCAGCCTTTTCGTTTTTTTTTTAAAGAAAAAAATACAATTGCAAAAATTACAATTATATTGTAATTGTGATTTTTGAGCATGAGAGATTTCACAGTTACAGCGTCGCAAACGCATACGAATCTGAATATATCGGTAGTTAGTAGGTTAACGTATTTGTAACATACGAATCTGAATATATCGGTAGTTAGTAGGTTAACGTATTTGTAACTGATCTGGAAGTCGTTCGATTGGCTTGGGAAACGTGTTCGGACGACATGCGGCCAGGGACGACTGCTCGTGTCAGCAGAGATATACACTGGGCCACATTCCGTGGCCGCCCGGTGCATGAGAGGTTACAGACCCGGCCCGGTCCGGCCCTCCACCAATGGCGGCCGAGCGGCGCTCCCGCGGGACCACTGCAGGCCAAACGGACCGGCCGGTGCCAGCGATTCGATCCCCCGAACCGTGCAAACTGAATTCCTTCGTGTCCTCGGCGTTGCAAGAAGTTCGAACGATTTGCAAACATTGGCAGAAGCAGGTTGGCAGCGAAACCAGTGGTCAGCTTTTGAGTGGCTTCCGGTAGTGACTTTGGTAATCGTATATTATGGCTTCCGGTAGTGACTTTGGTAATCGTATTGCTAATTCACTGGCTTTTGAGTGGCTTCCGGTAGTGACTTTGGTAATCGTATTGCTAATTCACTGGCTCTTGCGTCTAACGGATAGGTCTTCTCAGCAGGAGAAGTATGAAGTAGTGCTATATAAATATGCATTCGATCTTAGAGGCAGTCACATACTGGAAGGATATGACACCAACCGGCCTTCACCTTTCGCTGGACATAGTGTTACAGGCAGGGACGTGGGAACCGTGGGGGCAATGGGAGCAACTCGCCCCCGCAACTTTGGAGCTGGGGGGGGGGGCGACTCCCCCACAACTTTGTACACGTTCACTCGACTCTGTATAAGAACAAGGGCATTGCCACTGGAGTTTCAAAGGCGGCGCGCAGATCCGCGAAATTTGGCACAGCTGTTGGGGAATCAATTACCAACACGGTGTGATTTGCTCTCCTCGGGTCATCTCAGGTCAGGTCACCAGGTCAAGTCAAGTGACTCCACCTCTCCAAAAAGTTTGCGGTCGTGCCACACACAACGTGATTGTGACCAAACGGTCTGAAACTCACAGGATATCATCAGGTGATAAGTACCTACAATTCGTATATCTCTATTTTTATTTTATATCGGTGACCCAGACTGGTTATTGATTCACCTTTTTTGGAAGGATTCAATCACGATTAATTTTGGAATATGAATGATTCAGTCGCCGTTTGATTCGTGGATAACCATTCTGATAAATGATTCTTTCAGATTCAAAACATTTTTTGATCAAATCACGTTTAACTCACCAATGAAATAGCATTGCACAGTGTTTTGATTCAATCAGCCTTTTTCCTATGCGGGTTATGATTCAATCATGATTCATTAATACAAAAATCCGGTGGTGAATCGATTATTCTTTGATTCAAGGGATTTTGATTGAACGATTCCAAACGATTCAAT
>JAXIVJ010012975.1:0-38647 GCA_036785665.1 Chirona hameri
CGTGCTGCGTCTGGTCATAATATCATTATCGTGCTGCGTCTGGTCAGAATACCAGTATCGTGCTACGTCTGGTCATAATATCATTATCGTGCTGCGTCTGGTCATAATATCATTATCGTGCTACGTCTGGTCAGATTACCAGTATCGTGCTGCGTCTGGTCATAATATCATTATCGTGCTACGTCTGGTCAGATTACCAGTATCGTGCTGCGTCTGGTCAGATTACCAGTATCGTGCTACGTCTGGTCAGATTACCAGTATCGTACCGCGTCTGGTCAGAATACTAGTATCGTACCGCGTTTGATCAGGATACCAATAGCGTGCTGCGTCTGGTCATAATATAATTATCGTGCTGCGTCTGGTCATAATACCAGTATCGTGCTGCGTCTGGTCATAATATCATTATCGTGCTACGTCTGGTCATAATATCATTATCGTGCTGCGTCTGTCAGGACACCAATAGCGTGCTGCGTCTGGTCATAATATCATTATCGTGCTGCGTCTGGTCATAATATCATTATCGTGCTGCGTCTGGTCAGAATACCAATAGCGTGCTGCGTCTGGTCATAATATCATTATCGTGCTGCGTCTGGTCATAATATCATTATCGTGCTGCGTCTGGTCATAATATCATTATCGTGCTGCGTCTGGTCATAATATCATTATCGTGCTGCGTCTGGTCAGAATACCAGTATCGTGCTGCGTCTGGTCATAATATCATTATCGTGCTGCGTCTGGTCATAATACCAGTATCGTGCTACGTCTGGTCAGAATATCATTATCGTGCTGCGTCTGGTCATAATATCATTATCGTGCTGCGTCTGGTCATAATATCATTGTCGTGCTGCGTCTGGTCATAATATCATTATCGTGCTACGTCTGGTCATAATATCATTATCGTGCTGCGTCTGGTCAGAGCTTCCTCTCACTTGCCGGACTGGCGGCAGCAGCCAACAGCGGCCCCAATAAGCCCAGCAGCCCAACAGCGGCCACTAAGCCCAGCTGCCCAACAGCGGCACGCTAAACCCAGCAGCCCAACATCGGCCCACTAAGCCAAGCAGCCCAACATCGGCCCACTAAGCCAGCAGCCCAACATCGGCCCACTAAACCCAGCAGCCCAACATCGGCCCACTAAGCCAATCAGCCAACATCGGCCCACTAAGCCCAGCAGCCCAA
Source organism: Chirona hameri (assembly GCA_036785665.1). NCBI lineage: Eukaryota > Metazoa > Arthropoda > Thecostraca > Balanomorpha > Balanidae > Chirona > Chirona hameri. Next base: position 1,177 of record JAXIVJ010012975.1, read on the forward strand.
CATCGGTACACTAAGCCAGCAGCCCAACAGCGGCCCACTAAGCCCAGCAGCGACCCACTAAACCCAGCAGCCCAACAGCGGCCCAATAAGTCCAGCAGCGACCCACTAAGCCCAGCAGCCCAACATCGGCCACTAAGCCCAGCAGCCCAACATCGGCCCACTAAGGCCAATCAGCCCAACAGCGGCCCAATAAGCATAGTAGCCCAACATCGGCCCACTAAGCCCAGCAGCCCAACATCGGCCCACTAAGCCCAGCAGCCCAACAGCGGCCCACTAAGCCCAGCAGCGACCCACTAAACCCAGCAGCCCAACAGCGGCCCAATAAGCCTAGTAGCCCAGCAGCGGCCCACTAAGCCCAGCAGCCCAACAGCGGCCTACTAAGCCCAGCAGCCCAACAGCGACCCACTAACCGGCCGCCAAACTGTTCGCCTACATCCTCAATGTGACGTAGTTATCATTGATCGATTGTGTCTGTGTTCTGGTATGCTATTTAAGGTCTGAACCGAATGGTATTCAGATTGCTAACTCCTCCCCGTCTCGGACTGTGCACAGCCGCTGCAGCTGACCATGACGCCGGAGAAACAGCAACGGCCGTCGGCCTGTAACGGCCTGGTCGGCTCGGCCGGCAGGGACGGGTCTCCTGTCTCCCAGCTGACACCAGCACTGCAGGCATCGCCACGGCACTGGCCGCCAACGCCACAGGTCAGTGGAACTAGAGAGTACCGTGTCAGCACCACGCATGGCATTCGAAGAAAGCTCTTCATAAACGTGAAATGGTATGAAACTTGGAGGAGATATGAATGAATTTCAGCTTTATTTTACTCTCAGTAAAGATGTGAGCATCTAGAAAGTAGGAGGGCCATAGCGGCAACAGCACTCCCTTCCACTGGTTATGGTGGTTCCTCATCGCCACAACATAAGTCAGAAGAGCATGTCACACCACTTACTCAGGTAGTCAGGTGCTTGTCACTTCGTCCACAATCCGGTGTGATCTAAAGCCCTGCAATGCCAGGGTGACTCAGTGAGTTGAAACCGATTCAGCGCCGGGTTACTTGGTCTAAAACATGCAACGTGTGTCAGCATTAGTGAAACGGGTGAAACTATCTGAGCTTGTTGGCAGCACTGGAGAGCTAAGCTGCAGCTACAGAGCCGAGTTTGTGCGAGCTATCAGTCCAGTTCGCGGCGCCGGTCACCTGCAGTGAGCGAGGGCAGGGGGCGGGACAGGGGGCGGGACAGGGGGGAGGGGGCGGGACAGGGTCTTACCGCCCCAGCGCCGCCGGCCGGCCGCCATCCGACAAAGACGACCCGGCCACTAAGTCAAGGCGAGGCCAACAAACAACTGTCGGATGACCAATTTATCTAATCAGAGCAAATACGGCCGCAGAGGAGGGTGCCGGCCGCAAGGCGGCGATGCCCGCAAAAACGGCGCGCACCGCCGCGCACTTCGCCCCACATCGCGCTGCACCCTGTTGACGGCCAGATTATGCATTCCTTGCAATAATTCCTCTATAAATAATCCTAATCACGGCTACTTTCGCAACGCGCACAAAAACACGCCAGAACTGGAGTAAACACCTGAGGAGCGGTGGCCGTGCGCCAGATTATCATTAATTGACCAGTTTTTGCGCGCGCTGCGCTGCGCCACCGCGATGCGCGCGATAGTGCCGCGCCGCGAACGGCGACGGCGCGCCGCTGCTGCCGCGGGCCGCGGCGCCACCGTAAACAAAAGGATTTTGTCTCTGGCCGGGCGGCGGGCCGGCGCGGCCGGACGGTGCGATAACCGAGCCTCTCCCGGCGCTAATGAGCACACGATGGAAAATACCGCGCCGGCCGCGTGCCGTTGCGCGCCCAGATAAACCGGGCCCGTATAATAAAGCGACGCGGTCGGGCGGCACGCGGCGGCGGCCGGCTGATCGGCGCCCAGCGGCCAGCAGTGATTGGCGGTGGCCGGCCGCCCCCCGCGGGCTCGTTCCCAGCCGCCGATAGCGTCTGATGGTATAGCGGACTCCAGACCAGACCCGCGTCACGATACAGTCAGTGTCCAGGCGGCTCAACACCATGCGGCGGCCAGGTCTGCCGTCTATAGAGATAGAGACAGCAGGATGCAGTCGGGAGCTACTGTCGCCCCTCCTGACTGCCCATCTCAGACGGACTGGCTGCCCCCAGGCTATAGAAACAACTGTACGAAGCTCGGAGCTGCTGCTGCCCTGCTGAATGTGGTGTCGAACCGCCTGACTTCTCCCAGACGCTGATGAGCTCGACACCCTGACGTTAACCGGTAATTGCGGAAGTGGCTTGCTTGCCTCAGCGGCCAGCTACCACTGGGCACTCAGCCACCGGGTTACAATATCAGCACCGGGTTACAATATCTGAGCATTCCCTAACTTGATAACAAGGACCCTCATCACTGGACACTTGGACAGTGGTCGGCGGTCAGCGGTTTGCGTCCTACGCGGCCTTGAGTCGCGCTCAGCCTGCTGAGAGAACAGAACAGACTGTAGAGTCGTTGAGCCTGCTGAGAAGGCGGACGTGGGCGGGGCGGTGAGAGTACGTCACTTCCGCTGTGGGCCGGAAACAACCACATCTTAGAGACAGATATGTGTTTTTCCTGCCGGCCAGATGGTATGACGTGGCTCACGACCGCCAGTCACGTTTATTTGTCGATTACCTGTTCACTGCACAGCAAGCTTGCACTGCTGCATTAAAAGACGAGGGTCAAACTGGTGAGGCACGATTATTCGGCTCCTGCGCATTAGCTAATTTGATCATTAAAATCCTGACCATTGACTAGTTCTGCTTTTTACCCCATGTTGTCCTATTTCCGCTCGTTTTATTTCATTGTATAGCAGGCCCGGATCCAGGGGGCGCTAGGGCGCCACCCCCCCCCCCCCCCCCCCCCCTTCCCTGAGCCCGGGTCTCAACTATGTCGCGCCATACAAACGCGCCCGTAGGGCGCAACTTTTTGTATGTCGCCCCCCACCCCCCTCCCCTGACCGAAATCCTGGATACGTGCCTGTATAGTTCGTTCACATGAAATTGACCGATTAATTCCAATAACAGTGATTCGGAAGTCGAGGTGATGTTTGCCCCAATCGCTGATTCGGTTGGCGTAGGTGTCTCTGAATTCTGAGCAGAGCCGGTGCTCAGTGGTTTGTCGCGTTGGTCAGCCACTGCTCGGGCTGCTGAAAGAGCCGGAATGCTAACACTGACGACAGTATCAGCACTGTGGATGTGGAAGGAAGCGTACCGCATCCGGCATGTCTCCGATCGGATGTGACACCCGGTGCTGGATGTCTGTGACAGCTGTGTCAGCTGTTGCGGCTGTGACAGCTGTGTCGGATGTGACAGCTGTGTCGGATGTGACAGCTATGGTGGCTATGACAGATGTGGCGGGTTGTGGCGGATGTGACAGCTATGGCGTCTGTGACAGCTGTGGCGGCTGTGTCGGCTGTGAGTGGTGGATGTGACAGCTGTGGCGGAATGTGACAGCTGCGGCGGATGTGACAGATGTGACATATATGTCGGATGTGACGGATGCGGCGGATGTGACAGCTGTGACAGCTGTGACAGCTGTGTAGGCTGTGGCGGCTGTGACAACTGTGTCGGCTGTGGCGGATGTGACGGATGTGACGGATGTGACGGATGTGGCACCTGTGGTATTTGTGACAGTTATGTCAGCTATCACATCCGTCACGCTTGGGCTGGCATGCCTGTGACGGGCGGATCGTGGCTGATCCTCGCTTGAGAGGATTTGTGTTCGGTGCGAGCCGATTCCCGGAGCCGGTCGCACCGTGAGGGAGGGAGAGAGAGAGAGAGAGAGAGAGAGAGAGAGAGAGAGAGAGAGAGAGAGAGGGAGAGAGAGAGAGAGAGAGAGAGAGAGAGAGAGAGAGAGAGAGAGAGAGAGAGAGAGAGAGAGAGAGAGAGAGAAGAGAGAGAGAGAGAGAGAGAGAGAGAGAGAGAGAGAGAGAGAGAGAGAGAGAGAGAGAGAGACAGACAGACAGACAGACAGACAGACAGACAGACAGACAGACAGACAGACAGACAGACAGACAGACAGACAGACAGACAGACAGACAGACAGACAGACAGACAGACAGACAGACAGACAGACAGACAGACAGACAGACAGACAGACAGACAGACAGACAGACAGACAGACAGACAGACAGACAGACAGACAGACAGACAGACAGACAGACAGACAGACAGACAGACAGACAGACAGACAGACAGACAGACAGACAGACAGACAGACAGACAGACAGACAGACAGACAGACAGACAGACAGACAGACAGACAGACAGACAGACAGACAGACAGACAGACAGACAGACAGACAGACAGACAGACAGACAGACAGACAGACAGACAGACAGACAGACAGACAGACAGACAGACAGACAGACAGACAGACAGACAGACAGACAGAGGGAGAGGGAGAGGAGAGGGAGAGGGAGAGGGAGAGGGAGAGGAGAGGAGAGGAGAGGGAGAGGGAGAGGGAGAGGGAGAGGGAGAGGGAGAGGGAGAGGGAGAGGGAGAGGGAGAGGGAGAGGGAGAGGGAGATGGAGATGGGAGAGGGAGAGGGAGAGGGAGAGGGAGAGGGAGAGGGAGAGGGAGAGGGAGAGGGAGAGGGAGAGGGAGAGGGAGAGGGAGAGGGAGAGGGAGAGGGAGAGGGAGAGGGAGAGGGAGAGGGAGAGGGAGAGGGAGAGGGAGAGGGAGAGGGAGAGGGAGAGGGAGAGGGAGAGGGAGAGGGAGAGGGAGAGGGAGAGGGAGAGGGAGAGGGAGAGGGAGAGGGAGAGGGAGAGGGAGAGGGAGAGGGAGAGGGAGAGGGAGAGGGAGAGGGAGAGGGAGAGGGAGAGGGAGAGGGAGAGGGAGAGGGAGAGGGAGAGGGAGAGGGAGAGGGAGAGGGAGAGGGAGAGGGAGAGGGAGAGGGAGAGGGAGAGGGAGAGGGAGAGGGAGAGGGAGAGAGAGACGGTTCAGGGATCGGGACCGGTCTCCTATGTCCGGGAGCTTTCCGACGCTGTCCGCTGTTCGGGACCACACCTCCCTGGGATCAGACTAACCGCAGTCCGTCGACACCGCGCGCCCGTCTGAGAACGCCGTGTGATGTGAGGTCGGTCGGTGATGTGTGATGTGCCGCACGGTGTGATGTGTGGTCGGTCGGTGATGTGTGATGTCCGCACGGTGTGATGTGTGGTCGGTCGGTGATGTGTGGTCGGTCGGTGATGTGTGATGTGCCGCACGGTGTGATGTGTGGTCGGTCTGTGATGTGTGATGTGCCGCACGGTGTGATGTGTGGTCGGTCGGTGATGTGTGATGTGCCGCACGGCGTGATGTGTGGTCGGTCACGGCAGATATTAGTATCGGGGTCAAACTCTGACAAACTGACAGTATAGAGGAAAATAGGCAATCATTCAACAGTGGGGAAAATAGACGTTAAGCTAAATAAAAAAGAACATTTCAGTGATGTATGCACTAAATGGGTGTCGCTGCGTCATTTGTATAGGTTGGTATAGGCGTAACAATGCTCGTCTGACCTCTTCCGTGTTAAGTTGTGTCAGAAGTGTCCGTTTGCATCAGAACAGTCTGGCAGTGGGCCCACGGGTGTCAACTGTGTCACAATGGTCGGCCATAGTGAGATCACGGGCGTGACTGTGTCACAATAGTCGGTCATAGTGAGATCACGGGCGTCACTGTGTCACAATAGTCGGTCAAAGTGAGAACACGGGCGTCACTGTATCACAATAGTCGGTCATAGTGAGATCACGGGCGTCACTGTGTCACAATAGTCGGTCATAGTGAGATCACGGGCGTCACTGTGTCACAATAGTCGGTCATAGTGAGATCACGGGCGTCACTGTGTCACAATGGTCGGTCATAGTGAGATCACGGGCGTGACTGTGTCACAATAGTCGGTCATAGTGAGATCACGGGCGTCACTGTGTCAGAGTTGTCGGTCATAGTGAGATCACGGGCGTCACTGTGTCACAATGGTCGGTCATAGTGAGATCACGGGCGTGACTGTGTCACAATAGTCGGTCATAGTGAGATCACGGGCGTCACTGTGTCAGAGTTGTTGGTCATAGTGAGATCACGGGCGTCACTGTTTCAGAGTTGTTGGTCATAGTGAGATCACGGGCGTCACTGTGTCACAATAGTCGGTCATAGTGAGATCACGGGTGTGACTGTGTCACAATGGTCGGTCATAGTGAGATCACGGGCGTCACTCTGTCAGAGTTGTTGGTCATAGTGAGATCACGGGCGTCACTGTGTTCAGAGTTGTTGGTCATAGTGAGATCACGGGCATGACTGTGTCAGAGTTGTTGGTCATAGTGAGATCACGGGCGTGACTGTGTCACAATAGTCGGTCATAGTGAGATCACGGGCGTGACTGTGTCACAATGGTCGGTCATAGTGAGATCACGGGCGTGACTGTGTCACAATGGTCGGTCATAGTGAGATCACGGGCGTCACTGTGTCACAATGGTCGGTCATAGTGAGATCACGGGCGTCAACTGTGTCACAATAGTCGGTCATAGTGAGATCACGAGCGTCACTGTGTCACAATGGTCGGTCATAGTGAGATCACGGGCGTCACTGTGTCACAATGGTCGGTCAAAGTGAGAACACGGGCGTGACTGTGTCACAATAGTCGGTCATAGTGAGATCACGGGCGTCACTGTGTCAGAGTTGTTGGTCATAGTGAGATCACGGGCGTGACTGTGTCACAATAGTCGGTCATAGTGAGATAACGGGCGTCACTGTGTCACAATGGTCGGTCATAGTGAGATCACGGGCGTCACTGTGTCAGAGTTGTTGGTCATAGTGAGATCACGGGCGTCACTGTGTCACAAGAGTCGGTCATAGTGAGATCACGGGCGTCACTGTGTCAGAGTTGTTGGTCATAGTGAGATCACGGGCGTCAACTGCGTCACAATAGTCGGTCATAGTGAGATCACGGGCGTCACTGTGTCACAATGGTCGGTCATAGTGAGATCACGGGCGTGGCTGTGTCACAATAGTCGGTCATAGTGAGATCACGGGCGTTACTGTGTCACAATGGTCGGTCATAGTGAGATCACGGGCGGGACTGTGTCACAATAGTCGGTCATAGTGAGATCATGGGTGTGACTGTGTCACAATGGTCGGTCACAGTGAGATCACGGGCGTGACTGTGTCACAATAGTCGGTCATAGTGAGATCACGGGCGTGACTGTGTCACAATGGTTGGTCATAGTGAGATCACGGGCGTGACTGTGTCACAATAGTCGGTCATAGTGAGATCACGGGCGTGACTGTTTCAGAGTTGTTGGTCATAGTGAGATCACGGGCGTGACTGTGTCACAATAGTCGGTCATAGTGAGATCACGGGCGTCACTGTGTCAAAGTTGTTGGTCATAGTGAGATCACGGGCGTGACTGTGTCACAATAGTCGGTCATAGTGAGATCACGGGCGTGACTGTTTCAGAGTTGTTGGTCATAGTGAGATCACGGGCGTGACTGTGTCACAATGGTTGGTCATAGTGAGATCACGGGCGTGACTGTGTCACAATAGTCGGTCATAGTGAGATCACGGGCGTCACTGTGTCACAATGGTCGGTCATAGTGAGATCACGGGCGTCACTGTGTCAGAGTTGTTGGTCATAGTGAGATCACGGGCGTGACTGTGTCACAATAGTCGGTCATAGTGAGATCACGGGCGTCACTGTGTCACAATGGTCGGTCATAGTGAGATCACGGGCGTCACTGTGTCAGAGTTGTTGGTCATAGTGAGATCACGGGCGTCACTGTGTCAGAGTTGTTGGTCATAGTGAGATCACGGGCGTGACTGTGTCACAATAGTCGGTCATAGTGAGATCACGGGCGTCACTGTGACACAATGGTCGGTCATAGTGACATCACGGGCGTCACTATGTCAGAGTTGTTGGCCGTCACGATGTCGTTCGTACCCGGACTGCGGTGACGGCCACAGAGGCGGGGATCTGCGTACAACCGGGCTTCTTCTCAGGGTCAGCTCCCACAAAAACTGCCCACCACGGACCGTCCGCACCGCTGTAGCGCGCTGTGCAGGCAGCTGGGCTGGCCACCGGCAGGAAAGGAAGGCTTCTTATCTTCGAAAATCAATAACTTAACAAGTCATGTAAAAAATGTAACGCTTTCATCGAAACTAGCCTATATGCAGTGTCCAGTGCGGACCAGCTGTTACAACTTACATAATGAAGTTCGAGTGGTGAAAATCAGTCGGAACTCGATGATAACGAATTCCGTACCCGTGTGGAGAGTAAAGGAGAACCCAGCTGAATTCCTGACTCTTCGTTTAGGTCGTCAGATTGTCTTGGCGCCATAAATGTATAATATCATTGCGCCACCATCATGGTGTGTCCCAGCAGTTCGTTTCCGCCCTAGAACGGAATGAGTTGCAGGCTGAAACCGGCCGGGACCAGCAGACAGCCAATGTACCATGAGCAGCACTGCCCGACTCCGACCCTCAGCCGGATTAACCCAAAGTCGGCCGCGACGCTCGACTACATTGAATTTGATCGACCGCCAGTATTATCTTTTCATCCCGGGGCATTTACTAAAGACGTATTTAGAAAATCCCCCATAATGAGCTGGTGGCTCGGGTCGGCCGAGCCGCCGCCGGCTAAGTCGACAAACGAACGGCTTCCAGAGTCAAACCGGCCGTGCTGAACCGCCCCGCCGACGGACTGAAAGTTAAGCCGCGCGTAATAGGGCCGCAGAAAAAGAGGAAGTCTGGGATCGGCCATGGACGCGCGGCGCAGTGACGACTGAGGCCTGGCTGACCCGGCGCCCCCCGCCCCATTCAGCCACGATCGCCGGCCGGCCGGCCCTCATGGGCGTTGTACCGACCGCGGCTAACCATGCCATCTGTTACGCTATTGGCCGATTCGGAGCCGCTACCCGCTTAGCAGCTGCAACAACACAGCCGGCCGGCCGAACCGGATGCAGCCCGGCCTTCCAGACATCCGCCGACCGCACCGCCGACAGATTAGCGGCATTTTTAGCGGCCGCTACCGGATCATAGCCGCTAACTCGCCGGTGCGGTGCGCCAGCTGACGAATTTAAGCCGCCAAGCGTCTTAGCGACGTCGTTTGTGTAATTTAAGCCGAGAAGCATCTGAGCGATGTCATCTTTGCATGGTCAGCAGGGTCAGCAGGGTGTTTTAATCGGAGCGAGAAGCGCGGAGAAGCGTGTGTGTCGCGCGCTGCTATCCGAACACCACTTAGCACCCGGCACACGGCACCCGACACCCGGCACCCGACACCCGACACCTGGCACCCGGCACCCGACACCCGACACCCGACACCCGACACCCGACACCCGACACACCCGACACCCGACACCCGACACCCGACACCCGACACCCGACACACGACACACCCGACACACCCGACACCCGACACCCGACACCCGACACCCGACACACCCGACACCCGACACCCGACACCCGGCACCCGGCACCCGGCACACGGCACCCGACACCCGACACCCGACACCCGACACCCGACACCCGACACCCGACACTCGACACCCGACACACGACACCCGACACCCGTCAGCGGCGCCCGACACCCGGCACCCGGCACCCGACACCCGACACCCGGCACCCGTCAGTCGGCACCCGGGTGCCTGTTCGCTGTTTGCGGGTGGCGGGTGGCGGGTGCACCCGCCCCCCGCAAACAGTCGATGCGTCGCATTTATCGCATCAGCTGAGCGGCATCGCGCGCGTCCGTACGGCTTCGGCCGTCATCCTTTTACGCTGCGCCGTCACATTGGGCGGCTCTGGGCGGCGCCCCATTCCCAGTTTATCACAGAAAAACACTCTGTGATACTTCTGCGTTGGGATTACAGTAAATCCTATGAATCCGGCCGTATTCCAAATCCCCTCGTCGCCGAGAGTAAAGTTGGCGATATACACAGGAACGCCATCTCGGCAGCGCGAGCTGAGCCGCCGTCGCAGTGAGTGTTGCCAGACTCGCAGTGGCCAGTTGGCGTGGTTCCGCTGTGTCTCCGACAATCGGCGTCATATACCAGCCTGCCAAAACACACACACACACACACCGCACCGCGGCGGAAACCGGAGCACGCCGCCAAAATAACGCCCCGCCAAGCTGAATGTGCGGATTAGGTCCGATCCCTTCAAAAGGATTAGAGGAGCGGCGGCGGATTACCGGTAATCCGGCGTCGTCCGCTATCATCAATCATGCCCATAATCCGATTCAGCTGCAGGGCTTCTAATCTGCCGCCGTCGGTAATGCCGGACCTGCGAGGCAAACCGACGCCACAGAGACAATGCCCCAGTTGTGATGGTGTGTGCCGCAGGCGGTCGTTCTGGGCACGGCTGAGCCTGAGTTTCCCGCCCCGCCCCCCGCCCTGCCGCCGGGGCCGCGCTCGGCCGCGAGCCCGTGCTCGCACCGCGCTCTACAGTTGTCTGAGCTGTTGTGGCCCAACTGTCGTCAAACTTGTGTCACTGGTCTGCAGACACGGGTGTTGGAGCAGTTGGAGCAGTACCGCTGCCGAACAGCTGCAGTGGCTCGGCACTGACCCAGGCCAACTCGAGTTGTCACCGCGCTGATGCTATACTCCTCACATCGGCGTGCGAAATGACAATAGATGTTACCAACAATATGGGCTCTAGTTGACTGGTGTGTGCATTTTGCTTTGCTTGTCCACAAAGGAATAAGTAGAAAGACGCAAAAATAAACAAATAAATAAAACGTAAGTCTAAATAAACCGATCGAATGTTATAACGAGAGCCGCCGTCTGTTACAGAGAAGTTGAATGTATACAGGGGCGGCGCCACCAATTTTTGATAGGGGGGGGGGGCGGGTCCATTTTTTTAATCGTAGAAAATAGAGTTTTGATGCAAGTATCAAATAAAAAACGTCACAAGAACGGAAATGATAGTCTCTTAACAATGGCTATTGGCTATCTCGGATTTGCAAACTTTTGGCTTTTTGACCCCAAAAAATAAACAAACTGATTTTTTGCGGAAAAGTTCCACAAAATCAAAACATTTGAAGTATAAGTAACTCATGACGTCATCTTTTTAAGTTACGTTTTGTCTTCTTCTTTTATTGACCAGATACAGACAAATAAATGCTACCGCTGTATTTCTGAGACCAAACTGGTCTGGCAACATGCCTTTTTTATTTAGATTAATCAATTTCAAATGTTGACCATATGTGACCTGATATTGACCTGAGTGCCATTATATGGGGTCAGATTGTGAAAATTGCTGCTACTATATAATTATACGTGTAAAATAACCCATAAAACATGTGTCGCATGGCTTTCGTAGACCTCTTGCCAATAGTGACCTTTTGTGACCTGACCTTGACCTTGATCTTTGCTTACAATTTAACTTTTGCTTATGCGGGAGATGCATTATACCTTTGAGGCACTTTGTGCGATAATGGGTGAAACACGCTGTACACACCGTACACATGTTTTCTTGAACACGGCTACTGAATGCCAAGTGATGTTGATGCCTGCCATTTTACCTGTCATGATTGAAGATTAATGTTTCAGGGCCTCGAAACATTCAGTATTAGTGCTTAATTAACCCGCGCCCCGCTGGGGTATTCAGCTGAACACGCCCCGCTGGGGGGGGGGGGACAGATTCTGCCCCCTCGTCATCTTCCGAACCAATAACCGCAGTGAGACGCGCAAGGAGGCCATCGAAAGCTCTTAATGAGACGCATCTAATACATACGCGAAATTGTTAAAATAAGGTCACATGTAAGGTCACAGTCAGGTCAAAGGTCAAAATTAAGGTATTTGAGTTTTTGGGTCATACTTTCCATCCAAAGCACTAGATTGCGACTTTTATCGGTCAAACACGCTGTACACACTACACACCATCCACATGTTAGATTGAAAACGCATAATTTTCAGCATGACAAAGTAATCCATGGTCTCAAGATCGTCCTATTTGTAAGTATGCAATGTCACCAAATTTGATTGAGCTTCAACATAGAAAACATTGGCGACACATGAAGGAAATTATATACACGCAGTACATTTTTTCCAGCGAAAGGTTGCTGGGATAGGGGGTACTGTACCCCGCTATCTGAAGATAGGGGGCGTCCCCCCCCCCCCGTGGCGCCGCCCCTGAATGTACACCTACTTTATAAAGAAGTCGCTGTCCGTAAGAGAGTATTTGGATGATAATCCACAAAAGGCACTTATCGTTATTACAGCTCAGCTATTGCTTATATGCGCATTCATCATAGGTAGACATTATTCAGACGGAGAGGGGAAGCGCCGAAGCCCGAAGGCGCGAAGCTGGAGTCCAGCAAGCGATCTAAAACGGGCTCAGCCCTCAGGTCATGTATGTATGTATGTATGTATGTATGTATGTATGTATGTATGTATGTATGTATGTATGTATGTATGTATGTATGTATGTATGTATGTATGTATGTATGTATGTATGTATATACGCATGTATGTGGTATGTTATTTGGGGATATCTCACGATTCAAAGCACTTAGCGGAGCTGAACTGTTATCAGATTGTAGCTTAGTGGAAAATACATTGCTTAGGCACAGTCATCCCGGTGCGGTGTCTAGCGAGCGCGTGACGAGTGATCGAAGGTCCCATAAGTTTAACATGGGGCGGCCGAGGTTTTCGAACGTTAAACAAACGGGCGAAAACGGTTACAATCTCGGACGCATGTCTCGTCAAGCATAGGTCGAATCGGGATGAAACTTGCACACTTTTGTAGAGGAAAGAACGGCGAATAGTGTCATATCATGTGGGTCTCCGCGCGAGAGACGACACGCGCCTGTTATCAGATTGTACAGTAAGTTTTGACTGTGGGTCCGTCGATTTTCGAGCGTTTTTCAGTTTTGTATTCACATCTAAGGAACCAAAAGGGCTAAAGGTATGAAACCAACTTCATAGCGTAGATGGATGTATCTTCTACAAATGCTATGTAAATAAATATGAGACTGTTCGTCTGATGGCTTTGTTAATTATCGAGTGGAAAGCATATCATTTTACGTTTTTGATGTTCAACCTGCTTTGTCACTCCCTGGACCGCAAATGGAGCGGTACATTGTTCACTGAAACATACGCCATTGAAAAGTTCGACCAATTTTATCCCATAGGTATCCATCCACAACACGTACACTTGTGTCCATATATCTTGCTAATAAACAGGGTTTCCGTGAGCCCATGCAGGGTTCCGACTTCCGTGAACCCAATTTCATCGCGAAACATATTCGCCGTGGCCATGTCTGGCCATAGTCACTAATAGTGATCACTGATCAGCAAAACTGAAGAGAACGCGTGCTATACTGGCAGCAATAGATCCTCCATTTTAAAAGGTAACCAATACGGCAAACTGTAGTTTCCCCGCCTCCGTCTGACCCATGCCATGCATGCAATTACTATAGTAGATAACAAAATATTACAGGTAGTTCTTACCGGCTATTTGCCATTATAAGCTATCGATGATCCGTTCATTGTAGTCTGCAGTGCGGACAGGAGCTGCCATGTGCCGGGGGGGAGCCTTCCCTCTGAAGACGCCTCCCTCCGTCTTCACATTACACTGCGCGGGCAGCCGTGGTAATATGTTCCGAAGGAGGCTGAACCGCCGGCAGGCACGGCGCTTCGGACGCGCTAAACCTCATCTGAATAGGATTGTGTGAAAGACTTAGAGATGAATTTTTGATTGGGTAAGCTTACGAATTTGAGCCGACAAAATCGAATTTGTCCACGGAGAGGGATCACGGCCGCTGCGTCTGAAATCTCCTCATTCTGGCAGACTCCACGCGCCGTGGAAAGGCATCTGCGAAAATCGGATAGGTTCTGCACTCTCAGTCCAAGGCTACATAGATAATGTCTCAGTCCTTACTCTGCAGGCGGTATGTGAAATGTCCGTTTCACATGAATTAAAATTCAGGCCTAATATTAACAGATAGTGGCGGGGTATAATATCGGTGCGAATGCGAAGTATCTCCGGTGTATTATATTGAAAAGGCGCACAATAGGTTTACACATGGCGCAGCATGCCTGCTGATGCGTGTCCTTCTTCATGTTCTGATGCATGTCCTTCTTCATGCTCTCATACGGGTGTAGCAGATCATTTTGTGTTAATGACTGCAATATTTATATTTTCTCACTCGGGTGTACGGGTGCTGATGCTAATATTTAGATATTTTTAATTCCATATAAGTTTCCGATGCATCATTCTCTATAGAAGCAGAGGAAAGGAAAACAACGATTTTGATAACTCCTTAGCGGTGCGAAGGCAGTGGTAAAATACTGAGTTGACATATGCTATAAGTGACATGAGCATAGCTCATCACGGAGAAAATTGGCAATGGCTTTGTTTGTCCGTTCGCGATTGTAAAATGTATAATGACATATCATTCATCATTGCTCATTCATCATTTGTAACTTATGAAAATGATCGTCATCGGTGCGACGAGTCATGAACATTTCTCATGTTTTAATAAATATCCACTTATATTTCATGCCGAGTACGACAACCCTGGGTGTTCCGACACCCACGCACACTGAAATATAATCGCCCGTTTCAGTGGGCGTCTCGGCAGCGCTGCCGGTGCGGTTCGTGGTGGAGTTCATCGACCTGCCACCAGATGTCAGGAGCAGCGGTCGGCGCCGCATCGAGGACTACGCCATCATCCCGTCGTCGACAAAATTCAGTGACGTCACGGCGGCGGTGCTCCATAAATGCGGCCTGGAGCACGTCAACGTGTCCGAGAGCACCGGTGAGTGGGACGGACCAGGCTGATATAGGTACGGGGCCAGGGTGCAGGCCGGGGCGGGGCGGCAGGCGCGGGGCGGCATTCTGCTGGACAGACAATCAGAACCACAGGGGATATTTAATCCAGATCCCTTTTTATCCTCCCAACTGCCGGTCCTCCATCCTCTATGACGCCCACGTTAACCCGGGTCTGGTGGTCGCTGGCCACCGGGCGTGTGGTGGCCCCCGAGCCACCCATGGGAGTGGTGGCCGCCTTCATGGCGTGGGCCCTCCTCCTGTAAGTCGATGGACATTGGACGGTCGCCCGGTCGGCGTTCCATTTATACCCACTTTACCCCTTCTCCTTCATCCCATGGCTGCGCAATGGTCCGAGCGGACAGAAGCGGCCTTATCCTAACCAAACCAAACCAAAAATATGTAATCCCAATTGAATCTCAGACTTCAGAGGATATGTTAAGCCGAACTAATTTGTTATAAGAGACATCCATCCCATAATATAAATATGATGGGCGTCAATAAATGCGTAGTCAGATAGGTTGTTAGCACTCCGGCCATTCGGGGCGCTGACTAGCGCCGGCCGCCGAGTAGCTGATCGCTGACCGAGTCGCCTCTGTTCCCGTGTCCGCCGGCAGCCTACCTGTCTCTGCGCAACTGGAAGCCGCTCACGCTGGACCAGGTGAGCGCCGCCGAGGCACACACGGTGGCCGACATCCTGGGTGACGTCATCAACACGGCCACGCTGCGCATTTTCTGCCGGGTGACGGCGGCTGGCCGGCAGGCGGCAGAGGTCAAGGACAGACTGCTGCGGCTGTTGGTCACACACGGCAGCGGCATCCTCACCGCCTCCGGCTGCCCCCTGGACGAGGTGAGGACCGGGTACCATGCCTTGCCTTCAGCGGCATCCTCACCGCCTCCGGCTGCCCCCTGGACGAGGTGAGGACTGGGTGCCATCCCTTGCCTTCAGCGGCATCCTCAGCGCCTCCGGCTGCCCCCTGGACGAGGTGAGGACCGGGTACCATGCCTTGCCTTCAGCGGCATCCTCACCGCCTCCGACTGCCCCCTGGACGAGGTGAGGACTGGGTGCCATCCCTTGCCTTCAGCGGCATCCTCACCGCCTCCGGCTGCTCCCTGGACGAGGTGAGGACTGGGTACCATCCCTTGCCTTCAGCGGCATCCTGATCGCCTCCGACTTCCCCCTGGACGAGGTGAGGACTGGGTACCATCCCCCAGTAGGGCACCGAGATTGTCAGTGCAAAGAGCGGAACTGATTTCTTAGTCTGGGTACGTGGGACACCTCTGTTTGACTCTTATGAGCCCCTGGTGGATGGACATTCAAACAGTGTCTCCTCTCACCTCGCCGCTCACCTCTCATCCTCATCCCGTCATCAGCGTCTAACCTGACCAGGGTCAGACGACGCCCTGTGCGGTCTGGCCTGCCGTCCTGTGCGGTCCCCCAGCCGCGCCGGGAGGTGACGTCATCAGAGCGCCAATTACACGTGCCGGGGCGCGGCGGGGCGGCGCCCGGCGCGGCGGCCGCCGGCGTCACCGATGATTTACGCCGCGGCCCGCACAGAGAGACATCTAATGCCATCTTTCGGCAGAATTTAGCGATAAATCTCACCGCTATCGGTCCCCCTGGGAAGGCATCCGATCGTCTGCGGCAGATGGAAGAGTGGCCGGCGAAGAGACATCCGACTCAGCGCCACCGCTCTGCCGCCGACCTCCCCTCTAATCTCAGACTCTCGAATTCATCGATGAGTTTGCAAACTTGCGTCATTTCGAAAATCTACTAAACAGGCCCGCAGCAGGTTATCCAATGGAATTAAATGGGCTGATGTTACGATAAATATGATTGGTGGAGGCGTGGAGGCGATGATACCCCGATAATAAAGATTGGTTGACCGCAAATGATGATTTAGCGTTCCCGCGTGACGTTTTAACCAGCCGATAAAAGTAATGTCCCGGGACGGTTTACTGCGATGGTCGATATAAAAGTGAATCGGGCCGGTAAGGGATGATGCACCATCGACGCCGATCTGATTGAGATGTCGCTACAGACACTTAATATTTTCACGGAAGTTGCAGCTTTAAAAACATGTGGTTATACGCAGGCATTCATGTATCATTATAAACACTTGTTCGAGTAACAAAACATAAGTTAATTAAACAACAACTCATGAGCAGTTGACAGGAGAATTAAGCATTCGCCAAGCCAAGCTAGCTTACGCTTCGGCCTTTGTTCCTGTGTGGCCTACAGATGTGCATGTGTGGCACTGCTGTGTGAGATGGTCATGACGGGCTCCTATCCTATCCTGCTGCCCTAGCCAATGTATGTGATGGGAGAATACTGACCAGTGAACCAACATCACCTGAACCTCACATCATATCCCGTTCTGAGACTGAAATTAGACGGTGATGAAACGCGCCATAATACCCTGTGTGACAGCGGCGATGACGTGACTGTGACCCGGTTTCTTTTGACAGAGTCCGTCCAGCCGGTGCAGCTTAGCCGCTGGCTTAATGTGTGCACTAACGGGTGGGTTCCACGGAGCGCCTCAATCCGCTCCCATGAGTTATACCAGATTGCGTGACCATGAACAGTTAAATCGGTTTAACCAGCGCTTAACTACGTCCCCGAATGTATGTATATGTACTAACGGTGCTGTATAATCCGATTCAGTAACTCAGACGAGATGAGCGGGCCAGGGAAACGGCTGCTAAAGCGGGATTACTGTGGAACTTTTCGTCTGAACCGTCATTATTTATCAGCTTTTGGATGGTATCTAAATTGGTCTAAATTTAATTGACATCTAGTTATGTTTTGAAATCGTGGTTCAATGTCTCTTTATGGAATATGTATTGCATTTCTCATCTCTCACATAAGTGTAGTAAGCACCCGTGCTGTAGGGTAAATGTAGGTAACTTCGTGACAAAAAATGCAAATGTACTCTCACAGCCGAATAGAATGGAGGAACTGCCAAATCTTCGACATCTGGATAATGGGGAATCTGATGCGGTGCTTTGTATCACCCAACGACGTTTCCGCCATTGCCCCATTTCGCACAAAATGGCATCAAAAATTCCTCAAAAAGCTCCTAACTTCGTGATCCAGTGGGTAGCTTCCTGAAGCCCGATTTCAACTTCGTAATTCTTGTTTTCGCAACAAATCTAACCACAAACTAGCAATGTAAACAATAATTCCGCTATGTGGCGAGTTGCGGGATGTTCGAGCGCGTGTGTACATATTTTTTTTTAGAGCCTGGCCCATTTAGAAGAGGTACTTGAACCTGCACCTTTAAAGGGAGTGTGTATACTCACATCCAAGGCTGTATAAAACAGGTAGAACACTTCGGCCGAAAAAGTGGTGACAACACTAATTTAGTTGCCACGACCCCGGAGTCGCTGTGACGTAGAAGGCGGGGACGCGGCCGGCCGGCCGCCGTACACAACATTAGTGCGCGCGTGCCTCAAGCTTAGATCGCGCTTAGTTTCTTTGTTTACCAGTCGCAAAACTTAGAATATGTGCCTGTCACAAATCGAGCGTTCTGCCGGATGCCGCTAAAAAACTGCAATCAGACCAATTTGTAGATGTCCCGCATTGCGCGAAGCGCAATCCCGTATTGTTCCCTGTATCCCGTTCCCGTATTCCATTCCCGTATTCTATTGCCATATTCCGTATCTCGTTCCCGTTCCCCTGTTCCATTCCCGTGTCCTGTTCTCGTGTCCTATTCCTGTATCACGTTCCCGTGTTCCATACCCGTGTACCTTGTTCCATACCCGTGAACATTGGGATTTGTTTTAACTGAACCTAATTACCCTACTTAAAGGAAACTGTTCACCTTGTCAATGGGGTTTTGAGTTGAGATAGCCAAGCTGTTCTCCATGCTCGAAAATTGACTTGAGAAGCTTTCACATCTTCATAGAAACCCCTTAATTAATTAAAATTGGCTTACCTGAGTCCTAGAAGCCGGAACGAGTATCCGTCGTGTCTGCCATCGCTGATTGGCTGATTTGACGTGTGATTATGACGTAACGATGACGTATGGCTTGGGGAATAAATATTATAAACATTGAAATATATAGCGCTTGACAAGAACACCCAGTTGCAGTGCCTCATTCTCTTCATTGCGCGAATGAACTTTGAGAGATATATCGTGATAATCGTATATAAACACTTTTCTCATCAATATTCTTTGTGAAATTATACGTCACGCACGTGCAGATGTTGTCACGATGACATTGCGTGCTTCTCAGCAATCTGATTTCGCATTCATTCACTCCATTCAGAGGAAAAAATATGAATTGGAACCAAATAACTGGCATTATAATTTGATTGTTCCACGTTCATATATATTTGTATGGCTTACTAGTAACATGATAATTCATTTCTAGCTTCTCTCAATTATGTCTGACCGTTTTAGCTTTTTTAAAGGTGAAGTGTCCTTTAATACTAGTAGACGTATTCCACACAACATAGGTACATATACAAGGAAATTCACTCACACGCTCCTCTGTCACCCAGCAGGCAGCAGGAGACCAAAGGCTGTGACGCTGCGTGACAAAAATTATAACTTACCTTGGTTGTGAATCACTCCAAAATAGCGTCAGACGCGCCACTTTCCATATCCCTACTGCTACCAAACTGCTACAAAATAAAGGAAACACGAACGAGGCAAAAACAAAATATTTCTTTCGCAAGAAGTTATCTTTTTCGCAGGCAGTAGGTACCCATTTTTCATCGCCAGTTTCAGCGGATTTTTTTGGGGGGGGGGCTACTTTCTATTGCCGCCCCTGTCGAGCTTGGGATGGGGGTGGCTTTTGCCCCTGCCGCCCCCCCCCCCCCCCTCCTCCTTCCCTCCCCCCCCCCCCTGGCTCCGCCAATGACGCACACACGCCCGTACATTGCCAGCGAACCAACATGGCGAACCCGTTCAAATGTAAACAAACGATTCTTCCCCGGTTCACGTCATCACGACTGACCAATCCCCGTCGAGACTTGCTCAAGACTGATTGGTCAATACTAGCTGATAGCAAAATATAGCTTATGAGCAGATCAGATAAACACGGCCAAGATGCGGAAGCTGCTCGCGGTTGTCACACTTTTTGCCAATGTTGAAGGGGCTGAGTGGACTCCCCTGCTCACATCGCTTATTTGGGGTTATTGACACTGGTTTATAGAACATAATTTTCAGAATCGAACCATACCTTTAATTTTTCTCCAGATTCTCACACTAGTTGCTGGGATATTCCAAAGACCCCAGGAACTGGCTGGTAGCAACAAGTTATCGTGTAGATCCCAGAGGGCTTACCACTACTAGAAGTAGAGATGCAAAAAAAAAACGGGAACCGGCACCGCCACCGCCACCGCACATAAATGAGTTGGCACCGGCATCAAGCCCGGCCACATGTGGCAGCACCCGCCAGACCCGGCAGCCAGCAATCTGCATGTCTACTTCATTATGCATTAAACAATATTTTAACCCCGAACTTATGCTGAATCCGGCATGAGACCGGCAAACCTGAGTTCAGAGACAGCTTCAGGCCCGCCGGGCCAGAATTTGGGTCCGGCGCCGGCTCCGTGGTCCTGAAATTTACATCCCTAACTAGAAGCATTGCTAATATCGAAATATCGATACAAATTTGCTGTCATACCTATCGTTAGCGCCTGCCAATCATTGGCGGATCTAGAAGGTGGTGGGGGGGGGCACGGGTGGTTTGGGGGGATTAAAAAAATTATCACACAATTCTGAAAACTCATCGGATTTCGCTTGCTTATGCATTGATAGTTGATTTAGAACAAACTGTCCTTAGTAAAAGTTGCTTAGATTTGCTTCTATATCAAGAAATGTGTCGATTTTGCGCCGATTTCAGGCGGTTGAGGGGGGCATTGCCGCTCTGCCCCTGCCCTGCCCCCCCCCCCCCCCCCCCCCCCCTCTGGATCCGCTAGTGCGGCCAATAGCATTTCGACAAAACAGCTCGTGAGCGCTGATAGCAGCTGCCGAACAGAGCCTCGACGGCCATTTTGCTTTTCGACGGCTTGTTAACATTGTTCGTATGGATTGTTACCGAGCGGGCGCGAAGCGCCCGTGAGGTTTCTCGTCAACTTACTAGACAAATTTACATTTGACCCGGCCCGACCCGGCCATACAGACGCTTTTCGGAAGCTAATAGCTTTGCAACCACTGCTCCGATTGAGATTGGGTTTTCACCATTGGATAGGACCATCAAATCAATTTTGTTTTTGGCATAGTGCGTTCTGATAAAGGTGGTACCACAGCGCGTGGCAGTTGTCACACGTGAACGTCGAAATGAGAAGAAAAAAAACTTGCAAAAATTATTTGTGATAAAAAATGACTGTATTATTCTAAGCATTAATTTATACGCTGAAGCATGCAGCGCTCAGGACGTACTCTCTTTTGGCGGATTTGAGAAAGGAGAACATGAACAATTTAATACAACTTAATTTTTATGTTGGCATGCATTGAGGCCTGGCAATTTGTCTGGAGGACTAAAATGACTGTTACTACCACGTGTGCTCCCTTACCGTTTCATATTTCAAACCTGTTTTAGCCTTACCAGAACGTGCTCGCTCGGTCATCGCCCAAAAAGGCGTGTTACTGGTCTTAGGTGCGCCGTTTTACATAACATCTTCTTCCCTCTGATTATAGTTGCGATCTTGTATCAATATTGAAGCAAAAAAGAATATAAGTGAAAATTCACCTAAAGGGGCTCCAGATGTGAATTTGATCGTATCCAACAACCAAACCAATAGCTTCTTACCGTAATATAAATATGTTTCACATTTCAAAACAGTAGACACACCCTTCAAAGCAGTTCACAAACCATAGCATGACCTGTCGAGTGTCGAACAAAGTGACGTCAAACAAACGGACGCTTCTCGTGTCCTAATGGACGTCTATCAGCACACCCCCGAAACATAGTGGTCAACGTCGCAGGTGAAATAAAGCCTGCTGTTCTACCTGCGCTTTTAATATGGGTTTAATATGGGTCACTTTTAATGCTGTATTCGGATATCACGAAGTTAGGCTTCACGAAGTGAGGCACCGCACCGATACCCATTTTTTGTTTACAAATTTGTACAAAAATACAGAATGGCGGCACAAATATGTCTGGCACCAATGACACCCTCGTGGACGCAGGCAGCAGCATGGCCATGAAGATCGCTGTCGCCCTCAAACCGGAGGCGTAAATAGAAAGTAAATTACTATTTGGGCTATTACAAGACCAGACCAAAGTAGGAATCCCCAAACAAACTACATATCCTGATTGTGTGTCCTGTAAGCCACCGGAAAAGGGCGATGACGGCGACAACGCGTTTTGAGAAATATGCGACATCGCAAATCACGAAATTATGGGTTTCACGAAGTTACCTCCTTTACTCTATGTTTGTCAACTCAACGAGGGTAAATATGTCCAGAAAATTAGGGCAATATTGTTGAGGTTTCTAACATGAGATCGTTTATTTGTAACGTTTTATTTGTATTTTATTCAACTGTATCACCAACGGGATGAACCCAATGACAGGCGAAGTCAAATAGTTAAAAACGTAAACACATACACACAAATACAGCTACAAAAGTATAAATAAAAGACGATAACAGAAAAATATTAAAAACGCGTTATATGTCACGCATCATGCAGTCCACACTGTTTCCTGACACACTTCAGCACCTGCCGCTTGAAGGAGCCATGGCCATCATCGAAGATGTCGGCCGGGACAGTCTTCTCTCTAAGGAAGGTGTTCGTGACCATTGGCAAGCGAGTGAGCATTCCATTCTGCACGATGTTGACACGAGAGTGAGGAACATTAAGCAGGTTTTGTTGGCGGGTCGATCGGGCGGGCACGTGAAGAGAGAAGCTTTCGAGCAAACGCGGTATGTCCAGTTTGCTGCATAGAACGTTTTTGAGAAAAAGGAGATCATGCTGAACTCGCCTTGCGGCTAGAATGGGGATTTTGAAGTGGTGACAGAGGTCACGATAGGAGATAGGAGCATTTCCGGACTGGGTGTTGTGGAGAAGCCACATAAATAATTTGTGCTGCACCCGATCGACCCGTTTTGTATGGGAGTTGGCCGTACCAGCCCAGATCACAGTTGAAAACTCGAGAATAGATCGCACGTTGGAAAAATAGCCAGCTACAATAGCTGTGCGATTGAAGTTTGAACCGTAGTTCGAGCCAGATTGAAAAGAGCGAATGAGGAGACCCAGGGACCGATTTGCTCGTGTGACGATGCTGTCAACGTGCGCAGCAAAAGTAAGTTTTCGATCCAATGTCACACCCAGGTCACGTATCTCCTCGACATGATCAAGTTTAAACTTGGAGCTGCCTATATAGTAGCTGGTCTGGACTGGTGCGCGCCTGAGGGTGATCGTGAACGCTTTGCATTTGGATGGATTTAAGTTTAGTCCCCATCTGACAGACCAGGCTGCTAGAGACGACTGAGATCATCCTGCAGCAGTCGGCCGTCAGACGGGGTGCTAATTTTGAGATAAATTTTGACGTCATCGGCATACATGAGACAATCTGAGTCGAGGGATCGTGGTAGATCGTTGATGAAGAGAGAGAAAATTCGAGGTGCCAAAATCGATCCCTCTGGAACTCCGGAGATAACAGGTTTCCAATCGGATGTTTCTCTGTTCACGATGACCCTCTGGCGCCTATCGGACAGGTACGAGACGAACCATTTTAGAGCGTTTTCACAAAGGTTGTGTGAATGTTCGAGCTTGTGGATGATAAGCGCGTGATTAACACTTTGAAATGCAGCCGAATAGTCAGTGTATATGGCGTCCGTCTGATACCCGTCCGATATGCCCTCCCACGCGGTTTTGAGAAACATGGCTAAGTTCGTGGCGCAAGATCGCTTCGGAACAAAGCCATGCTGCTCCACGCAAATAGCAGATGAGACATGACAATACAGTTGGTCGCACACTACACGCTCTGGAATCTTCCCGAAGAGACTGAGCAGGGAGATCGAACGATAATTTTTAGGCATATTTTTGTCGCCTTTTTTGAAAATCAGAATAATGTTTGCCTGCTTCCATCTCTCCGGGAAGACTCCAGCTGCGAGAGACATCCTAGATATCTTGGTGAGCGGCACCACCAACTTTTCCGCACACTCTACAATAACGCGCGCACTGATATTATCGGTACCGCATGCCTTGTTCGGTGCTAATGCCCGCAGAGCGCTCCTCACCGCGACATCGGACACATGCAGTTCGCAGAGAACATCTAAGTCGTACGCGGGCGCCTCAGGTAGTTGCGCTACAAAAGGTCCGATAATTTGGACGCGAAAGCCTCGTTTAGAAGTGTCGCACGCTCGGTATCTCCGGTTACATGATTGTTAGCCGCGTCGCGAAGAACAGGAGAGACAAGCGATTTTTTGGTGAAACATTTCAGAAATGACCAGTAGCGCTTAGGGTTAGTCCGAAAATCGTCTGTTAGCTTGTGGGTATTGGGAGTAGCGGTGGGACGAAACAGTTTTGAATTGTCTGTTGTTGAATTGAATTGAATTGAAAACAGTTGAAATCGAATTGTATGAAGTCGATGGGGTTTCCCAGGCCCAGAGATCCGCTTTGAGGGGATCTTTTCCCGGATAACCGTCTAAAGTTATCCACAGACCGCCAAAGTAGTGCATTTGTGGTCACAACACACAGTGCATTGAGCTGCAATACAAATTACATTAAGTTCTGCAGCACGCTTAGTAGGCAGTCGGTACACCTTTGATGAGGCAGTGAGCACGATCGCACGCTGGAACGAAACCCCGGCCGACTGGCAGCCAGAGTCCCACCCCATTGCGGCCGGGGTAGTGGGGGGGGGGGGGGAGGAGGAGGGGGGGGGGGGGGTCCACAGCAGAGCGGTCCGGCGCGGCCATTTCCCGTCCGATCACCGGACGGCCGGCTCGCGATTCACACCTCGCGATTTATTGGCACTGCCAATCGGCGGACATCTTAACTGGGCGCGCCGTGCCGGCCAGAAAGTACACAATATCCGCACGGGCTCTGAGTTATAGCTGGCCCTCCATCACGGGGATTGGCCGAAATGGCTCCAAACGAAGCCACTGACGCCAGTTTTTGATGCCGACTCCAGCCACGCGGACAATTGCAACTGATCTTCAATAATCTCACATAAATTCTTAGATTTGTTAGGGATTTCCTCCGGTAATGGGGATTTGTGGCGCACGGGCAACTTTACGACTTTCCAGGGGATTGGCGGTGGGTGTCGGTTGGTGGCCGGCCCGCTCGGCGAGGTGCTGCCGCGGCCATATAATTGGTGTGGTGATGTACGGCGGCGGGGACAGGGCAGCCCCGTACCGTGGCCGCAGTCGTTAGCGACTGTTGTTGCCGATCTGCAGTGATCCGGTTACAACGGCACGCCAGTGCGGGGCCGCTGCGATCGAACGGCCACGTCAGTTAGCGGCCTTAGAAGACGACAGACTCACGACGCTCCTCACACTATATCGCTATTCGTTATGCTCGTTATAAACAGCCAAAACCCACCGCACAGCTGTGTTTCGGTATCCTCCTATGTAGAAAAGGACGCCAAATGGCAATCTGTAGCAATGGGGACCGCGACCCCGGCGAACACTGTGTTGCAATCTGTCTGGCAGAGTTATTGCCACTCTTTGCTGATACTGCTGGTAAGCTGCATCATTGACACAACTGACCTGAGTATTGGTGCGTCTCTCGACAGAGCACGCTGACGCACCTGACTTCCGAGGCGCTGCCCAGTCTGTCTACCGAGACCGTGCTGCGCTTCAACCAGTGGTACGACGCCCAGAAGCTGAGCCGCGCTGGCCAGCCGGCCGAGCCGCGCGACCCGCGCGACCCGCGCGACCCGCGGGAGCAGCGCGAGCAGCGCGAGCAGCGACCTGAGGTCAACACATCCTGTCAGGTAAGGCTATCGACCGGCTCAGCCGACCTCCGGTGTTGATCAGGCAAGACATGTCGCTTCCCGGGGTTAGAATTCGAACTGTAACAAAATTACGTGAATCTAAAGC
This sequence comes from Chirona hameri, assembly GCA_036785665.1. Taxonomy (NCBI): domain Eukaryota; kingdom Metazoa; phylum Arthropoda; class Thecostraca; order Balanomorpha; family Balanidae; genus Chirona; species Chirona hameri. Next base: position 26,957 of record JAXIVJ010012975.1, read on the forward strand.
TCAAGGATGATCTGACGATGTTTGCTTATTTGTATATGGATGTCTGTAAAGTGTGCCATGAGAACGCAGCTCATGAGAGTTACGGCAGAGCGTTATGGCGTTGAATGTATCCGTGGCGCTGACAACTTCGATCTGACTCCGCAGGCGGCACACGACCACTTCCACCAGTGCAGCAAGCCGCGTGTCCGCACCAGCTTCGACATGGAGTACGAGATCCCCAAGCTTCAGAAGTGGTACTCAATAAACCCGCATCCCAACAAGATACAGGTGGGTCGAGATCACTAATCTGTCCATCGGCCAATCAGTACCAAGTTATGCTGCTTGATCGGTCCATATTTCAGTGTTTGAAGTAGTTATTGTCATCAATAAACGTCATGCGGCGTGAATATGATGGCAATAGCCATTCGCCGTTTCGCCACTCACCATTGTCACTGTTGCGTCCCGACCGCGGCGGCTCCCGAGAAAGATCCAGTGATTTCAGTCACGCTGTATTACTGCACGGCCACGGTGACATCCTGGGCGACACTGCCCCGCTCCCGGCCGGCCGCGACCCCAGCCTCGGCTGACCTGGTCCCCGCCCGGGGAGATCACTGGACCTGACCCCAGCCTCCGCTGACCTGGTCCCCGCCCGGTGACCGCTGACCGGACCTGACCCCAACCTCCGCTGACCTGGTCCCCGCCCGGTGACCGCTGACCGGACCTGACCCCAGCCTCGGCTGACCTGGTCCCCGCCCGGTGACCGCTGACCGGACCTGACCCCAGCCTCGGCTGACCTGGTCCCCGCCCGGGGAGATCACCGGCCGTGACCCCAGCCTCGGCTGACCTGGTCCCCGTCCGGGGAGATCACCGGCCGTGACCCCAGCCTCGGATGACCTGGTCCCGCCCGGGGAGATCACCAGACCTGACCCCAGCCTCGGCTGACCTGGTCCCAGCCCGGGGAGATCACCGGACCTGACCCCAGCCTCGGCTGACCTGGTCCCCGCCCGGTGACCGCTGACCAGACCTGACCCCAGCCTCGGCTGACCTGGTCCCGGCCTGGGAAGATGACCGGACCTGACCCGTGCCGAGGATACAGTCTGACATCGGAGCCGGCACAATACCGCCGCAATCAGAGACTGTACCAATCTAAATATAACGCAACACTAACGAACACGGACCTTGCCCGCCCTCCCGCCACAGATGCAGTACTTCATGGAGGAGCTGAACGTATACCGGGGCGGCCGCAACCGCAAACCGCTCGAGATCAACAACCTCATCTATTGGTTCAAGAACTCGCGGGCGGCGCAGAAGAAGTTCGAGCAGCGGGCGCAGAACGGCCTGGCCGCGAGCCCAGTGCCGGAGCCGAGCGAGGATGACTGCTCCCTCTCTCCCTCCGAGGAGCCGGACGGAGAGGACGCTCACATGACCTCGGAGCCAACGCTGGACGACGTAAAGCAGGAGGAGGGTTCTGACGCGGAGCAGGAGTCTGAGCGGCGCGACTCGACGGCCGGCGGCTCGCCACAGTCGTTTGGCTACCCGGCCGCCTCGCTCGCCCCGCCCTACATGGGCCACATGACGTCGGCGCATTTCGAGCGCATCGGCTACGGCGTGGACCCGTCCGTCTTCCGCCAGTCCATGTCCATGTACATGTCGGGCTGTCTGCCCGGCCTGCAGAACGTCGGCTACCCTGCCATCGGCATGGCCGCCGAGCACCAGCGCAAGCGGAACCGCACCTTCATCGACCCCATCAGCGAGGTGCCCCTGCTGGAGAAGTGGTTCAGCCTCAACACGCACCCGTGCCACACCACCATCCTGCAGTACACGGACGAGCTCAACCGGCAGACGTACCGGCACAAGTTCCCCAAGCTCGAGCCCAAGAACGTCCAGTTCTGGTTCAAGAACCGGCGTGCCAAGAACAAGCGGCTCCGCTCGGCTATATCTCCGCTGAGGTCGGAGATCAGCCAGGACTCGCTCGGGGCGCGGCAGGAGCTCGCCAGGAGCTCGTTCGGGGCTCACTAGAGGCACTCGGAGCAGCTCCTGTGGATCTCGCTCGGGGCTGTTTCGCTGACGGGCATTCAGAGTTCGGTTGTTCCCGCCGTTCTTCGCGCTTACGATAAATGTCGCCTCCCTGCCTGGGTTCGCCGTCGGATCTCAGTTCACCCAGGTTCAGCGCCAAGCCTGCGCATACGTCACCGCGTGAGGCGGCGGCAAGTCATTGGCGGTGCTTGTGTATGCTCGGCTGTAGTGTACCGTTTCATTGATTCACGCAGGCTCTCTCGAGCCAGCCGTGTTTGTATTTAGAGCTGGAGACTGGCGACAGGCGATTGTGTCGGCCGGTCCTGCTCTCTCGCGCCCAGTTTGATCTCAGACAGGCCCAGCGGCCTCGCGGTCATTTTGTACCGACACGCGGCAGCGCGCCAACTATCATCGTCGTAGCTAGAACGTCGCGCGCGCGCCGACTGACGTGAATGTGATCGTTGATGTGACATGTAGTCTATTTAATCGTTGAATGAGTCAGTGAGTGTCGGTCGACCCCGTGGGCCACGGCGCCTCCCTCCGATTCCCGGGTGATTCCCGCGCGTGTGGCAATCATGGCGCGCCTCGGACGATGTCCGGCGCGGAGGACGAGTGTGTCCTTCGCCGCCAGCCCCTCGTGTCGATGTCTGTCGGTCAATGTGTTATCGTGCAATCATGGAATATTATCCCTCGTAATAAATATGTTATATGTTGATCATCGCTTGTGTTCCATTGAGCGTCGCTGATTTGTGGTAGACGTTGGTACTTCCCTTCCGGAGGTGCATGCACATTGCACAAAGACTAAAACATTGCGTCATGTAAGAAATAGATTGCGACAAGTATTCGGGTTATGATTCATATGCACAAAAATACTCACGAGTGCATGGCTAACATTTGAGCTGAAAACGGCAACCTGTTAAGCCTCATGCTTCGTAAAAATACAAATCGTGGGAACGGCGCGCATGACAGATCATGGACGTGAGTCATGCCAGTCATACGATCGGAAACATCCGGTCAGAAACACCTCTAATCATATTCAAATCAATCCGTTTTATAGCTGTATAGTTCATGACATTTCTAGGCATTATCACCGGAGTATTTTAAACAACATGTCGCAAGACGCCCGTACGACAAAACAGTGCGCCATCAAGCCTTCATAATCCCCTAGCTAGAGAGTTTGTCAGCAGTATGACCGGCGACCCTTAGGAGTTATGAGTTACCGTTGTTTGGCAACTCCCGCCAGCAACCATCACGCATTGCAGGCGTATAATCACACAGCCGCGAACGGTATGATTTGACCGGCTCAGCTACCGGGTGGATCCGGTCCCGGCCGGAGTGGCGGGGTTTAGACTGGGAGGCCCTGGTCCGAATGAGAGGGGGTAAAGACTGGGAGGCAACGATCTGGGGGACTGGTGGAGGTTGGGAGGGAGGGTGGATACTGGGATGCCACGGTCCAGAGCAGGGATGGAGACCGGGAGGGTGGGGATTAGGAGACCATGGCCCAGAGCAGGGATGGAGACCGGCAGGGTGGGGATTAGGAGACCACGGTCCAGAGCAGGGATGGAGACCGGGAGGGTCGGGATTAGGATGCCACGGTCCAGAGCAGGGATGGAGACCGGGAGGGTCGGGATTAGGATGCCATGGTCCAGAGCAGGGATGGAGACGGGGAGGGTGGGGGACTAGGATACCATGCTCCAGAGCAGGGATGGAGAACGGGAGGGTCGGGATTAGGATACCACGGTCCAGAGCAGGGATGGAGACGGGGAGGGTGGGGGACTAGGATACCATGCTCCAGAGCAGGGATGGAGAACGGGAGGGTCGGGATTAGGATACCACGGTCCAGAGCAGGGATGGAGAACGGGAGGGTCGGGATTAGGATACCACGGTCCAGAGCAGGGATGGAGACGGGGAGGGTGGTGGACTAGGATGCCATGGTCCAGAGCAGGGATGGAGACCGGGAGGGTGGGCGACTAGGATGCCACGGTCCAGAGCAGGGATGGAGACGGGGAGGGTGGGTGACTAGGATGCTACGGTCCAGAGCAGGGATGGAGACGGGGAGGGTGGGCGACTAGGATGCTACGGTCCAGAGCAGGGATGGAGACGGGGAGGGTGGGCGACTAGGATGCTACGGTCCAGAGCAGGGATGGAGACCGGGAGGGTGGGGACTAGGAGACCATGGTCCAGAGCAAGGATGGAGACCGGGAGGGTGGGGACTAGGAGACTACGGCCCAGAGCAAAGATGGAGATCGGGAGGGTGGGAGACTAGGATGCCACGGTCCAGAGCAGACTAGGATACCACGGTACAGGGAGTAGGGATGGAGACCGGGAGGGTGGGACTAGGATACCACGGTCCAGAGCAGGGATGGAGACCGGGAGGGTGGGGATTAGGATGCCACGGTCCAGAGGGGAGGGGTGGATACTTGGGGTGGGGTAGAGACTGGGAGGCCATAGTCGGGAGAGATGGAATCTGGGAGAGGAGGGGTGTGGACTGAGGGGATGGGTGGGAAGGATGGGAGGCCACGCGCTCCGTGTCGCCGTGGAATCGCTCCACTCACCCGTGAGACATCGTCTCAGCGCTGTCTCCGGCTTCGTTCTCAGACCAATGCTGGCTCACCGGCACCCGGCTCTCAGCTTAGTCAAACTATCTCATTTCCCAAAGCTTATTATGTTTTGTTAAAATCGCATTACCAAAATCGAGGGGATTGTACGATAAGTTTAGTGCGTAAGCTGTCGCCAGTGTTTGGGTGACGGGATAGAAGGCTATATAGAATAGGCAGAGAGCACATTGCAGGAAGCGCGGTCCAGAAATGCAGCAGGTTTTAGCCAGCCCATATAAGGTAAACAATAACAATGTGGCTGGTAAAGGCGGCCGCACACTAGGCCATTCGGCGCGCGATATACTGCGACATTCCGCCTCCGAAAATCGCGGCGATACGGCGGAATATCGTCCTTGTTCCGGCGGATTCGGCGCTGTCTGCTCGCGAGATTCCGCCCCGCCGACCTACAGCATGTCGCAACCTGTGCCTACAGCCTGTGCCAAGGTAACTTAATGATTGCCATTTTTCGACGAAGATGTAAGTTTAGAACCACGAAACTTTTACATAATAAATTTAACAGCGGCAAGAGCATGCTGTGCACAATTTGTACCTCTGTCTTGCATATATTCGCCACTGTTAGCCTGATCAATTTTGTTGTTCGCGGTTCCGCGGCGTTCAGTCGCGGAAAAAAGCTCGTTCGAATCAGCTTTTTCCGCCGGTCCGCAGATGGCCAGCCGACGACATTCGTCCGCGATTTTTGACGTTTCGGCTGACGCGAAGGCGGAAAGTCGCTAAAGATGCGCGGAAAGTCGCAGCGATATCGCGACCTCCGCCCGCCGAATGGCCTAGTGTGCGGCCGCCTTAAGGTGATCTCGACAAAGAAAAACAAAGTCGAGTTCACGTGATATTTTACGCAATGGTTCTAACTGGTATTGCGTACGTATCATGTTCCACGCGGTCGAGGGAGTTCATCAGATTCCGATAGTGCTCCAATCTCCGTTGATCATAGCTGCCTCGACACACAGGTCAAGCCTTTCCGGAACATGACAGAGAAGTGGCCCGTTGTCTATCCCTCCCTCCCTCCCTCCCTGCCGTGATCACCAGTCAGCGTCACTCCGTGCCGACTCTATTTCCGTTCGGGGCGGGGCGGCGCGGTGCCGAAACCGCCGATCGGCCGCCCGTCATCGCCTCGCCCCGGGCCTATTTCCGGGAGACGCCGTCACTAAATTATGATAGCCGCCGGCGACCCACTGCACGCTTGATTGTGTCGCAGAGACAGACTAGCAGGCTTGACTAGATACAAAAAAAATGATGGTGTGCCTACATGTTTAGACTGCTTAGCGCTACGACTCAGATGCGCAAAATGGTTAAAAAATAAAAGTTCATTTAAGACATTTGAGACGTTACCTTATTATTAGCATCACTCTGTAATAACAGCATCATAACCTAAGCGAATCCGTATCAGAGTAGCGTACGCAGAATTGTTTTCAAAATGATAAATAAACGGATCACTTGTATGTTTCCACTATGGTTCTTGCGACGCTCAACGTAACTTTCGACCGACAGAAGAACATTTGCAAACTTGAAAATGCGCAAGTATGCGTGATCGGAGGTTTGTAAAGAAAAAACAATCCCTCCGACTTGAACAAAGCTATAGACTGTACCGTTGCACTGGTGTGTCATGCGGTACAGCCTATCCCCTGTCACAATCAGCTGCAGTCCTCGACGGCTAGTTCATGGTAGCCTGTGCCGCAAGACAGTGGTGTGTTGCGGCACAATACTACACTGCCGTCCTCGCATGTGCTTTAGTCGTGGCGTGATGTCGTGAGCTCTTCTCCACGTAGCCATTATGCCTGAAAGAAGTATTAATTACTTACCGCTCTTACTACGAGGCCCAGTAAAGTTTCTGTCATCGGAAATCAAGTAGATCAAATTAAATAATCTAGCCGAGTTTTGAAAATGCCTATTGCAAGGCGCAAGAGAGCCAGAAAGTGTGGGAATACTTCTGACGAGAAGAAAGAGGAGAGAGAAGATACTAGAGAAGAGAAGGTAGATGCTGACAGAGGAGAGGATAGTGAAGAGAAGAGAGGTGTGATGAGAGAAGAAAAGAGAGAGGATAAGAGTGAAGATAATATAGAAGAGAAGATAGAAGAGAAAATAGAAGAGAAGTTAGGAGTGATGATCGAAGAGAAGCTGGATAAGAAGATAGAACAGATGATAGAAAGGAAGATACAACAGATAAAAAAGAAGATACTAGATAAAATAGAAGAAAAGATAGACGAGATCATCGGAGTGATGATAGAAGACAAGATAGAAGAGAAATTAAAAAGTATGATGGAAGGGAAGATGGAGAAGGGAAGAGGGAAGAAGGGAAGAGAAGATGGAAGGAACATAGTAGAAACGATAGGAGAGAAGATAGAAGAGCAGAGTAGAGAGCAGCTTGGGGAGACGATAGAAAAGCTGATAGAAGAGAAGATAGAGAAGAAGAAAGAAGAGAAGATAGAAGAAAAGAGAGATGGTTGGATAACTGTACAGGATAAGAATAGACAGCACATCCAGGGTAGCAAGAGGCATCGCATTCCCGGGGAGCAGGAGCATTGTGTTGCCCTATCGAACAGGTTCAGTGTCCTGGCGCCTGCCAAGGAACCTGAGAAGGAGAAGATTAGATATTTGATGATCGGTGATTCGCGGGTGAGGCCCCTTGGGAGAGTGTTTTGTGGGAGGGAGGACAGGTGTGCCGTCAAACCAGGAGTAAAAGTGTCCGAACTTGGCCCTATTATCCAGGACGAACTACGTGCGTGCGATCCCGAAACGATCATCGTACAAGTGGGGGTTAATGACGTTGGACCGAGGCGCAGCGTAAAGCTTGTACAGGAATATAGGCAACTGCTGCAGACGCTGAAGGAGGCTAGGAAGACTATCGTCATCACTGGCATCCTCCCTCGAGTTGCAGTCGGCACGGAGTGGTACTCCAGAGCCCTGTCAGCAAACCACTCTGTGAGTAAACTATGCTCGGCTATGGGGTTTGAGTTTGTCGACCTGTGGGATAAGTTTTATGGCAGCGACGTGTACTACATGAGGGATGGTTTGCATTTATCGGATGAGGGGGCGACAGTACTGGGGGCTGCATACGCAAGGGTGATTCCGGGAAACTAGTTGGGAGGGGGGGTCAGAAGACACAGGTAAAAGGGCATCGAGAAGTAGGCAATGGTGAAGGTTCAACTGATAAGGGGACGCATCAAAGTTATCATACCTGTAGCAGTAGTAGCAGTGGTAGAGAGCTACCTAAATGTAATATTGGATGTATAATGTTAAATGCACAGAGCATTAGATCAAAATTTGATGAGTTCAGATGCTATGTTGGTATTCAAAAACCGGATATTATTTGTGTAACAGAAACATGGGTTAGTGAGGAATTTTGTGATGATAGGCTACAGGACTTCGAACTACAAGGTTACAACATGTTTTCGTACTGCAGGAAATCACGGCAGGGTGGCGGGGTATTTGTATACGTCAACAGTTTATACGTTGCTACGAGAGTTGATGATCCATTAAAAGCGAAGGACGTAGAATCAATTTGGATAGACGTTAAAATTGGTGCAGGTAATAGGGACAACTTAAGAATAGGAGCATTCTACAGACCAGGTAATCTTTTGAGAGTGCCTCAAGTTGAAGCAGACCGAGTGATCTGCGAAGAAATTCGTAATAATTTTAAAACACATTGTCTGATTATGGGGGATTTCAATTTACGAGGGTATGAAGGCAGGGTAGAGACCAACGAGTGTATGATGTTTAGGCAACTTTTTGAAGAGGAACTTTTTATGCATCAGTTTGTCACTGAACCAACTAGATTATGTTCAATTCTTGACCTAGTCTTCTCTGACAACAGAGAACTAGTGAGTGATGTAACCATCGGTGAGGGACTCGGTAAAAGCGATCATAGTATAGTAAACTTTAATATCTCATCTAATGTTAAGCTCAAAGATAATCTCCTTCTGGTTCCAAATTTTAATCAAGCAGACTTTGACAAATTGAGAAATGAACTTGCCCAGATCGATTGGAACAGTGGGTTTGAAAGATTAGATACATGTGAATCCTGGAATTATTTTAAGACTATATTGAAAGCAGTTCAGAGTAGACACATACCATTTAAGTATAAACGTAGTAGAAAAAACGATAGACCTCCCTGGCTTACACCAGAAGTTAGAAATGCCATCAAAACGAAAAGAGCTGCATTTAAGAAAATGAAGGGATCACCAATTGAGTCAAATAAGAGAAGTTACCAAAAAAGTAGGGACGAGGTAAAGAGAAGAGTCAGGGCAGCAAAAAGAGGAAAGGAAATAGACTTGGCAAAGAACTGCATTGCCGACAGCAAGAGATTTTTTAGTTTTTACAAAATGAATAACGTTTCAAAAAGTATTGGTCCACTTAAAGTAAATGATATGTTGGTAAGTAAAGATAACGAAATGGTGGAATTGTTGAGTAATCAGTTCAGTTCCGTTTTTACAATCGAAGACCAAAGTGGTATCGCATTACTTCATCCTCCGCCAGTAACGGAGGATACTTTGGGAGAGCTGGGCAATATAAGTAGTGATTTAGTTAGTGCATATTTAAAAAAGATAAAACCTAATAAGGCGGAGGGACCAGATACTATATATGCAAGGGTTTTAAAAGAATGTGGAAGAGAGATATCTGTTCCATTGGCTATAATATTTTCCAGATCACTAAAAGAAACAAATATTCCACTTGACTGGAAGAGTGCAAACGTAGTTCCTATATTTAAAAAGGGGGATAAAAGTAAGGTAGAAAATTATAGACCTGTCAGTCTTACCTCCTTAGTTTGCAAAGTACTGGAATCAATCATTAAAGATAAAATAGTAGAATATTTGGATGAATATAAAATCATTAGGGAAAATCAGCATGGCTTCAGGAAGGGTTATTCGTGCTTGACCAACCTTCTGCAGTTTTTGGATGTGGCAACCGATAGTTTTGATAGGGGTGAACAGCTTGATGTAGCGTATCTTGATTTTAGTAAAGCTTTTGATAAGGTTCCCCATAAAAGATTAGGATTACAACTGAAAAGCCACGGAATAAGCGGCAAGGCGCTTGATTGGATCGAGTTTTGGCTCTCAGGACGGCGGCAAAGAGTTTTACTAAATGGGGTCAAATCTGAATGGAGAGATGTGCGTAGTGGGGTGCCTCAAGGCTCAGTTTTAGGCCCATTGTTATTTTCAATATTCATTAATACAATCGAGAATGGTGTAGACAGTAAAGTGTTAAAATTTGCTGACGATCTTAAAGTTTTCAGGGTTATTAGGAGAGATAACGACCAGGATCTTTTCCAGTCGGATCTGGATAGGTTGGTTGAATGGTCAGAAACATGGCAAATGGAATTTAATATTAACAAATGTAAAGTTATGCATGTAGGCCGAGTAAAAAGAAGAACTTCATACAAAATGGGGGGACAGGAGATGTCACAGACGGTAATGGAAAGGGACCTAGGGGTAATAGTTAACAGTAAGCTGTCTGCATCTGACCAGGTAACCAAAGCTAGAGAACAGGCGCTAAGGATGCTTGGTGCCATTTACAGGAATGTTTCTTATAAAAGTGCTGAGGTGATAACTAAACTGTATTGTGCATTTGTTAGACCACATTTAGAGTACTGTGTTCAAGCTTGGTCTCCAACGTATGAGAAATATTGTTGGTTACTAGAAAGGGTACAAAAACGGGCAACGAAAATGGTTAACGGTATTAGTAATTTAGAATATGAGGATAGGCTTAAAACATTGGATATGTTCTCACTTAAATACAGAAGATTGAGGGGGGATCTCATTGAAGTTTTTAAGTTTGTAAATGGTCAACAGATTGGGTATTTAAAGAACTTGTTTGATTTTGATAGAGAGAAAAGAGGGCGATGCCATCAGTATAAACTTATTGTTAAACAAAGCAGGACTAGATTAAGACAGTCGTTTTTCAGTAGAAGGGCTGTGAGCCATTGGAACAATTTACCAGGTGATGTAATCAGTGCAGCCACATTAGTTTCTTTCAAAGCTGGGCTCGACAAATATTTTGCGGGAAAGGGTTTTGTTTATAAATATTCCTGGGATTAGTCTTAGTTATAGTGATACACATATGCGAATATACATAAGAACATAACAAATTGAAATAGGTTGCTTACAAGAAAGGGATTATTTTGAGAAGGAAGATTGTGTATGTGTGGGACTAGTGTAATTACAACGTTTGTATGGATTGAATGTCTTGTGAATGTAGATTGCTAAATTCTGAGGTTCGTGTGTGCAGGACGATGTATATGTACTGGATGTTAAATTCTGAAAATGGTTAGTGTGTATTACATGATATGGTGCCCTGCGAGGCAATGTATGTGGCCGTTCATGTCCGTTGTCACATGTGTACCGTTCACGTCCATGTGTGCCGTACAACCCAGGACGGGCCCATGAGGCTCTTTGTTGTACTGAAAATTTATGTCTTTATGTCTTTATGACGCGAATTCACCAACTGGCTCAGGCGGACGACTTCCTCGGGGACGATATACCGTTTCGCCGCGAGGGGATCAGGGTCAGGAACAATAGCGGTACTTTTTTCTTCTTCAAAAAGTGTTTGGTCCAGAAGTTTGTTCATGGCTTTGGTCAAATGGTTTTGGTTCAAATGGCTTTGGTGCATGGCTTTGGTCTAGGACAAAAATACTTGCTTTTATGTTGCGATTGTCGTAATTAAGCACCAACTTGTAATTCTTGTAATTCCATAGCCTAAATGGCATTGGCCGTAAGATCAACAGGAAGGAATATTGCAACGAGACAATCTCGAGGATTCGGTGAGTAAATTACATATTTTCAGCGGCTAAATCATAGCCGATTGCTTAAATTAATGACACTTGCGAAGTTTTTAATAAAATTGCTAACAGTTTAGAGCCTCCCGTACGGATTTTGGACTGGGTTGGCATTTTGGCGAGGCGGGCTTAGATTATGGGGAGGGGGCACCGGCGGCTCCAGGGGGCCCCTTTAGCCCTAAGGGGGAGGGGAGTTGGCAACATGTTTTTGGTTCTCCCTTTTGCTCTAGTCTCATTTCCTCGTGATACCATACGGTCTGATTCAAATAGCAAAATAGTGCTCCAGCCTTCCAAAACATCAAAGTTCGCGCC
>JAXIVJ010012976.1:0-12500 GCA_036785665.1 Chirona hameri
GTCCAGGGGCCCATTGAACCCACCGAGGGGCCCACATAACTGTCCAGGGGCCCATTGAGCCCACTTAAAGGCGCAAAAAACATGCCCAGGGACCTTTCTAGCATGCCCTGGGGCCCATTGAGCCCACTCAGGGGCCCCAAAACATGTCCAGGGGCCTCTAGAGAATGTTCACTTGTCCAGGGGCCAATTGAGCCCACCCACGGCCCAACAAACCTGCCCAGTGGCCTCTCGAGCATGTCCAGGGGCCCATTGAGTATGTTCAGGGGCCTCTCCAGCTTGCCCAGGGGCCCATTGAGTCTGTTCAAGGGCCTCCTGAACCTGCCTAGGGCTCATTAGTCTGTTCAGGAGCCTCTCGAGCTTTCCCAATGGTCTATTGATCCTGTTCAGGGGCCTCTCGAACCTGTCCAGGGGCTATTAGAGTCTGCTTAGGGAATCTCGGCTTGCCAAGGGGCCATTGAGTCTGTTCAGGGCCCTCCCAAGCTTATCCAGAGGGCCATTGAGTCTGTGAACGGGGTCCTCGAGCCTGCCCAGGGGTTGTTAGCCGTCGCCTGGAGCGTCTGCTAGCCGTGGTCGGCGCGGTCATAATGAGCGGTAATGTGCTGTACTCTGAGTTCTGACCCACCTGGTGCAATGTTTTCTTCGGTTTCAAAATGGTAATTTGATAAGTCTGACGTGTTTTTGAATTTGGGGGGGGGGGGGGGGTGATGGTAGTACAAAACAATTTAACAATTGTCCTCTCAGGAGAGTGCGTGTTGCAATATTTATCAGCCAGGGGCGTCGCCGACGGAAGGGTGGAAAATGGGAAAAAGAATTGCATTAAGTGTCTGGCAGAGGCTCTCCTTGGCGGTAATTGCTGGCCCCAGGGCCCACTCCCTTCATAAAATATTCACCTTTAAGTTTCAAGCAGGTTAGCTAGTTTGCCGACTTCCGAAAAAGGCGAGGCGAACGCAAAGACGAGGAGATCGGCACCCGGAAGCTGCTCCAGCGGTGCACAATTTGCTGGACCGAAGAGCTAATTGTGGAAACAGGCCAGGACCATCTCCCCAAGCCATCTCACCTCACGGTCTGGTTCCAATATTAACATTTCGTTTTCCAGGACCTAAACTTAAAATTTTAACGCCGCTTCGCGGCATCACATCGGTAGTCATCGTCATAACGAAGCCATAGTCATCGTCGTCGGTTCGTCGCAACGCTGAATTTAATGAATATCATTTTTAGCTTATTATACTCTACAAGGCCCACCGCCTATATTTCTGGGTTTTATGAGGCAAAGCCGTAAACATTTCGCGCAGCTTCGCGGCGCTAATAAGTACATACCGACCTACTATAACATGAAAATCCACATAAAAATGCTGCAGAGGCTTAAATACACGTATCAAAATGGGGGTACATTTTTTCGTCATTTCAGCCGCCCCCACACTCAAAAGCCGACCCCCACCTGTTGTCAGCAAAGATATGTTTTCTCTCCTGTACATAACAATACAAATTAGTAATGCGCTCAGTACAATGCCTACCTGGTCCTGGTCCAATCCAGCTCATCAAAAGTAGACGAAGAAAAATGCTAAAAAGAGTGCCTCACAAAATAAAGTGGCCGAAATCCGTAGAGTTTTTCATATCCAGGGGTATGTTTTGGGGTGGGGGGCCTCTCCCAGGGGCTTCCCCCCCCCCCCTCTCTGAAGGTCTGGCTGCGCCCCTGGCTGTGGGGACACGAGGAATGGACAGGTGTGGGGACGGGAGAAATGGACATGAAGGCATGAGGAATTGGCAGCTGCGTAAACTGGAGGAACTGGACAGCTGTGGAGATGGGAGGAATGGACAGAGACTTAAAATAACCTAAGTATCTGGGCCGCTTTAAAATGGCGCCCTTTTGATTTTTGTGTTATATTACCCATCTCTTCGTCAGATTTCAAATACGTCATATGCCACTGGTATTGTGGGATGTCAAGCAGACTGGTTATTGATTCGACTCTGATTGAATCGATTGGAATCGTTCAATCAAAATCCCTTGAATCAAAGAAGAATCGATTCACCACCCGATTTTTGTATTTATGAATCATGATTGAATTAAAACCCGCATAGAAACGAGGCTGATTGAATCAAAAAGACTGTGTAATGCTATTTCAATGTTGAGTCAAACGTGATTTTATCAAAAAATGATTTGATTCTTTGAATCGGAAATAATAATTTCTCCAAATGGTTATATCCATGAATCAAACGGTGACTGAATCATTCATATTCCCAAATGGATCGTGATTGAATCCTTCCTAAAAGGTGAATCAATAACCAGTATGATGTCAAGTTGTACATTACATACATTTAGCATACAGATTCGGCTAAAAAAGAGTGGGTGCAAGTGCAAACAATGTTGCACTCGAGAGATCATACGAGATATGCCATCTTTAATACTCGTCCCAAAGCTGGCTGGAAATCAAAGCGGGTGAAACATGTTTGAAGAACGTCCCTTGGCCTATTGTTTCCGTTCTGGTTTTTAGTTATTTCAAAAGTGCGCAATAACAAGACGATCCAGACTATAGTTTACTGAAACACGCACAATGACAATGACAAGACATACAGTCTGTATAGCTGTTATGTATAACTGACAGCACTAACAAGGAATCCGCCTGTTCGAAAGCTCAGAACCAGTCCGACAATTTGATCGGTGGTTGTGCTTGATTCCGCTTCAGCGGAATCGATTCCGATTCCACACCAAGCCAGCTGGTTCTGATGCCAATTCCGATTCCAATATATATTTCATTACAGGAATCGATTCCGAATCTGCTTCCAGGGCATCTAAATTATACGAGGCTTGATTTCGAATCCGATTCCATTCATTCCAATTGTATTACACTCTGCATCAAAAATGTCCGATCATTCTTACATTTTGTGCAAATGACACGAATGACACGAATGACACAAATAGAAATATTAAATATATTACACAGCTATATTTAATATGGCTATTTCTATTTTTTTAACATGAACTTCTTCGAAAAACTGGCCTGTGCTGCGAAATCGTGATAGTTCAAAAATGTCAAAGTCTAACGAAGGTTCAAAACGATATATAATATCTAGACTTACCTATAACCAAGGTGCATGGACCTTGGTTAACATTCAAGCGGCTATTTGTAATATGATAGGTACACAGGGAAATCAATGCCTTGAAAGATATACTATTATGGAATTTACGGTACAATAAACGTAACATTGTCATAAGTGAATATCATTGTACCTATGTTTCTGCTTAAAAGTAGAACTATTGAGCATGTTTTGACTCTCATTAGGTAACAAATCATCGCCTAGCTTTGCTTCAGCTATTCATGCTCAACGAAACAAATTTGCTTCGGGAAAGCTTAAATTCATGGTCAGAGTTTTTTTTTCCCGAAAATAAAACGGAATCGCTTGAAATAGCCATCGATTCCGATTCAGATTTCATAATTTTCTTAAAATGATTAATTCCACCTAATTCCGATTCCATCCAGATGCCAACGGAATCTAATCCGATTCCGATTCCAGTACAAACAGAATCGATTCCGGAATCGGATTAGATTCCACTGGAATCAAGCACAAGTCTGGGTCTCAGCGCAGTCATTTCCATTGTAGAACACATTAAGGAGCGAGCGTATGCCAATGCCAATGCCATAGTTTAGGTGTTCTAACATGGCCGAGGTCTCAGACTATCTTTGGAGTCGGAATCCATTGTCGCACAATACTGAGACCGACCGCCCATACCAGCTCGGCCGGTTTGTCTGCCCGCCCTGCTGGATGGGTTGGCTGCGGCTGCGGCAGCCCGTTAGGAGCTGGGTCAGCTCGGCTGGCTGCCAGCCCAGCTCGCGGCCGACCAACGGACCCGTGTGAGTCGAGCAGCGGTACCGGAACTAACCGGGCCTATCCGGCCAGGCAGATGGAGGCTAGCGGGAAAATAGGGTCAGTGGTGCTGGTGATGGCCTCTGGGTGGCGCGCGGGGATGAGTGAGATGCCACAGACCGGCGAGTCAGTCACAGTGAACACGGCGCACGGAGAACTTTCATTGGATATTGGACAGAAACTGATGGTTAAGCTGATGTGCCAACTATGCCGCCGCGGAATGAGCCTCGTTGACCATGATCGACACGACAAAATCAGATGGAAAAAGTAGCCTTTGCTCATGTTATTGTAATTAAAAAGAAGATGAATTAGTTAACCTATATTACGCCTTGCGGCTTCTTCAGGGCTAAAACAGATCAGAACAAGCAAACAACAGATCAGACCTGCTGAACATCGAACAGAACAGGTCAGGCATGATGGCACATCGATGTTGTTTGCTTGTTCTGATCTGTTTTAGCCCTGAAGCAGCCGCAAGGCGTAATATAGGTTAACTAATTCATCTTCTTTTTAATTACAATAACATGAGCAAAGGCTACTTTTTCCATCTGATTTTTATCTGCACAATGCTCATCACAGCCATCCATCATATATGATCGACACGATACAAAATTCAAGCGATTCCAACTGCTTTTCCGATATGAAAATAAAACAGTGAGCGCAAGACGCCGTAAACATTTACAAGCTTCACCAAACCATTGCAGTACTTGGGCCAGTGGCAGGTCCCAATGGACAACGTATCTTTGAATACCAGCTCTTTGAATACCAGCTAGCTCACCGTCGGTCCCAAACATTTTACGGTTCCACATACACTACTAGCTCTGTAAAATATTATCTCCGGTAGCATAATGTTTGAGGTGGTAATGCGCCATGCAGAGGACTGCATAATTCAGTCGATAAACACCTGCCAGCGGTCACCTTGCCGTGCATACATCTGCTCAGTAACACCGGCGAGTTCTATCCCTTGAGAGGTGACAGATCTGTCCCTGCTAAACCACAGCTCGTTCGCTGCTGCACGGTTTGCCTGAATATTGATACAGCGCTAGCTTTTAACGCCGGCCAATTACTATGAAAATGAAAACACTACAACCCCAGCAACAGCAGAACCTGCAGCACTTCAGAGGAGTGCCGTGCATAAGATTCGGACGTACTGCCCGTCTGCAGGCACAAACCAGCCACTGAATGACTTGTCTAGCAGGTGTGTAGTTCATGTGCGTGCTAAACTAAAACGCCTCAACGCCCTATTTGTCTATCGGGCCAATGGACGCCTGCAACTGTCCGTTGCTGTCTGCTCAGTCATTGAGCGAATTAAGTGGATTGACCTCGCCTGCGAGCAGACAGGCGGACAGGCGCGGATGCCTGCGAGCGGACGGGCGGACAGATAGGTGGAGAGCGATGCTGAGCACGTACCCCAGTAGGCGCTGGCCTTCATGTCTGGCCCGGCCCGGCCCGGCGGCAGCACCTGGGAGTCCTCACAGCGCCCGTCACCGGTCACACGTCACTCCGTGTCAAGTCACTCGGCGTCAGCGCGGCACACACACACCACACACACACACCGGCCGCCGCGCACGTCACAGCTCTGCCACTGCACCAGCCTGCGCCTCCTGCACGAGCCGGCACTCTCCGGCGCCGCGTCCGCACGTCGGCACGCCTCCGGTACGTCACGGCCACGTTCGACCACGACCCGCGGGCGGTGGCGCGCCCTCCGACCCGTCCGGCCACCAGCGCCCAGACAGCCCTGCCAGCGCCGACTGCCCGCTCGGACCGCGCCGCCCGCCGCCCCCGGCACGACCAGTCAGAGAGGCGGGCAGTGGCGGGAACGCCGCTAGTGACATCTAGTGGCGGAGTGAGAAACTGAAGTGTACAGGTTTGACTCAAGGGGAGGACTTCGATGCATCACAGAACGATATCACCTGGAACTTGCAAGTTCGTGTAAATTCAAAAGTGAAAAGCACACCCCACGGGCAGTGGCGGATCCAGGGGGGGGGGGGCGTAGGGACCCGCGGTGCCCGAGGGCGCCGTTTTCTAAGGCTCCCTGCCTTAGAAAACGGCGCCCTCGGGCACCGCGGCGCCGAAGGCGCCGCGACGCCCTTCTTGCAAAGGATTTGCCGGCGCCGAAGGCGTCGTGGCGTTCTCGGGAGGCCGCCAGGGCGCCCTTGTGTCTACCGACAGCGTCGTAGCACTCTTGAAAGGCACCCTGGCACCCTCAGAAGACATCTTGCCGTCCTCACAACACATTATGCCGCCCTCAGATGGTACATCGCCGCCCTCAGAGCGCATTATGCCGCCTTCGGAAAGCACCATGCCACCCTCGGAAAATATCGTGTCGCCCTTGTTAGACATTTTGCCGCCCTCGGAGTGCATATTGCCGCCCTCGCTTTCTGCCCCCTAGTTATCTTCCGAATCAATAACCGCAGCGAGACGCGCAAGAGGGCAATCGAAAACTCTCAACGAGACGCATGTAAAGCATAGGTGAAAGGTTAAAAATAAGGTCACATGTCAGGTCACGGTCAGGTGAATTGTCAAAATCGAGGTATTTGGGTTGATTTGCTATACTTTCCATTTAAAGCCTTATAGTGAGACTATTATGCCACAAAGTGCTCTCAGAGGCATAATACCTGTTCCAAATACAGGAAATTGAGATTGTAAGCAAAGGTCAAGGGCTGGTCAGAACAAATCACTATTGGCAAAAGGTCAACGAAAGTCATGCGACACATGTTTTATGAGTTATTTTACACGTAGAATTTGATAGTAGTAGCCATTTTCACACCCTGACCCAATATAATGGCCCTTAGGTGAAGTTCAGGTCATTGTCAGGTTGCATAAGGTCAAAATTTGAAATAGATTCATATAAAAAAGGCAATTTTTGTCTAATCAATACAGTGGTGGCATTGATTTGCCTGTATCTGGTAATTAAAAGGCATAAAATGCTATTAAAAAATTACGTCATGAGTTAATCATACTTGAGAGACATAAGTCAGTCAAAAATAAATATTTTACTTTGCAATTTGGTGCAGGTATCGTTCATACTTCGTTATCCAATTCACATTCCGTCTGTTTAATATCCTTGAAAATTTAGATTTTGTGGATTTTTCCTAAACAAATCAGTTTGGGGGTCAAAAACAAAACAAAATGACAATCCGAGATAGCCATTTTGAAGAGAATTACAATTTCTTTCATTTGACGTCTTGTATTTGCAATTTGCTCTACAACTCGATTTTCTACGGTTTTTCAAACATTTATCGTTTTTCCACCAAAAATGGCATGACCTGACGTCAATAAAACGTCATTATCTCCCAAACTTCTTCACCAATTGTAATGACATGTTGAGAAAAGACGTAGAATGGATGCAGCATAAGGTACAGAACGTTTCACGCCCATATCTATCATAATTTTCAAGTTATTGAGAATATCCGTGAGGGTGCAGATTCTGCCCCCTCCCTCCCCGGGTCGCGGGTTAAAGGGAATGTTTCTCCTTTGCATTGGTTTTGAACTGAGATAGCCATTATCTTTGGCCGTTATTTAAATGTCGAAAATACTAAGGTCACTTTCCCCAAAACTTAGCCGTTTTTAAGCAATTTAATTTCTCATTTGCAAAATGGGGGCTAGGCTAGTGCCGCCGCTGATTGGCTGACAGCCACTTCGTTAAAGGAAATAGTCCACCTTCAACATGGGGTTTTGAACTGGAATAGCAGTTGTGTAGCCCGTGTTGAGAAATCCTTATCTGGAACTTTTCTTGGCTGAAAAGACTCGCCAGCCGAAGATATTTGACTTTTTGGCGAAAGAATACGGCGCATTTATGATATACCGTACCGTCTGAATTGTGCCAGCACTGCATTGAGCATGCGCAGACCAATAACGCACACCATAAAAGTAATAATTTACGACCTTCTGTCCTAAAATTGGCGCGATGTAGGACCATTTTTGAAAAGAAAAAAAGAAACTGTAGTAAACAATATAATAAAATGGTGTTCTGAGAGAAAAAAAATCCGAAGGTGAACTATTTCCTTTAACCAATCCCACTCTGTCAGCCAATCAGCGGCAGTCTATAGCTCAATAATGACGTCATCGTCCCAAATTTAAAACCTTAATTTGTGTAAAATTAAGTGACTTTTCGAGATAAAAATTATCACCATCGTTTTCAGCAGCACTTACGTCATATTTTCGACTACAACCAGCGTATATTTGGCAACTTTCAGAAAGGCGAAACATTCCCTTTCAGGAAGAGGCATATTTGACCCGTTTAATTTACATATTGGCGCCCCTCCGGATCATACCGCCCCTGTCACCGAAGAAATATGCCGCCCCCGGGCCCGAAGCCCCTGCCTAAGGAAATCCTGGATCCGCCACTGCCCACGGGTGGCGGGAGAGGAGACAGGACAGCAGTTGAACCTGCTGTCCTAATGTTGTTCTGTTCAAACAAAAAAAAATGTTCAGCAATCACCACCCTAAATGGACGCGACGTGCCCGGAGGTGAGTGTGGGGGCTTCGACCTACACCAGAGCGAGCTGTGCCGTGGCGGCGGTCGCAGTTAACCATTTATCCTTCTTTTCAGACAGGGTGCCTTGATTTAAGCTTTTTTGCTTTTGCACCTTTCTGATTTACTTTCATATTTTGTTTAATTTATGTTTAATAAACTTGGTGATGATGATGATGATGAAGGTGACCTGCGGACAGTGTCAACTGCACCGCTTTATTGCATGTTTCCCAGCACAATATAGGATTTGGGTGAAAGTAACACAAGTGGCATTCACCAGTCCACCTACTCGGTATGTGCCAGACACCTACTCGATACTGAACTGGAAAGCAGTACTAGTCAATTAGCAATGAAGTATGAGCTTTGCATTTGCTTGAGGGTAAATGTGTGATAACTGATAACCAAATGGCAATACCATACAATTTCGTAGTTTCAAAACAAGATCGATCAGAAACAGAAAACGGCAACGGAACAGTTTTACAGACCAATTATTTGACGTATCTAGTATGCGTCGTTACGTTACAAAAAAAGGTTCTTTTAGTGGCCTATTATCGAAGGCAATGACTAGCACAATGTGTAAGAAAATCCATTAACCCACCCGAAGCGTAGATCAGTTCCCAACATGGGAATTACGAAAGTCGCTGGATCGATTGACAGATCACAAATAGCCCCAGCGTAGGACACAGGCAGTCGGGAAAGGTGACAACTGACGTGTGTTCTAATGTTACAACCAGAACCGCACTATAAAGTTCAAAATGAGCATTCATTATGAACATCCTATCGATCTGAACTTCTGAGGGCAAAGCACGGAAACCCACTGTTAGTGTTGTCCCATCGTTGTGGTAATGGTTCCCTGGCGTACTTACCTTCGCTGGAGCTCTGCGGCCGGCGTTTCAACTCGATAGATGGCACTGCGAGCGATTTTGTATCCGAGATGGCGCTGCAGTCTTCCTCAGGAGAATCGTCATCACTGCGAACAACGGCGGCAGCCAGTCAGTATCACGGGTAGCCGCCGAGCTAATGCTAGCCCAACTGTACACCTTGGCGATGAGACGCCGAATGACTCAAAACCGAGCAGCGGAATGTCTAATCGTTAAAGAATGGAGCCACCTAATCGTATGACAAACATCACTGGCAGCAGCACAAGCACGTTTACTGTTCAAGCAAAAGATAAAACATATTATAAGCAAATATGAGCATCAACCGAACCAAATGGTAAGCTAGCTACTCTCATCCGAGTCTATTTACCTGTCGGCGGCCACCAGGACCATGACTCGTTTTCTGGGCATCGGCGTGGGCACGTAGTTGGCCAGGACGCCCTCTGCCGGAACCTCATCGGACACTGCAGCGTCGCCAGGTGTCTCCTCAGCCGAGGACGCTGGCTGCGCTACTGTCGTCTGTTCAGGACCCGGCTCGGTGGGACGCCTGAACTCCGAGGATTCTGGCTCTTCTGAAACCTCAGAACTGGATTCAGGTGGTTCCTCTGACACGTCCTCTAAAGTGGATGTAAGTGCCGTCTCTGTCACTCCCGAACTGGATCCAGGTTCCTCCTCTGTCACTTTCGAACTGGATCCAGATGCCTCCTCTGTTACTTTCGAACTGGATCCAGGTGCCTCCTCTGTCACTCCCGAACTGGATCCAGATGCCCCCTCTGTCACTTTCAAACTGGATCCAGATGCCTCCTCTGTCACTCCCGAACTGGATCCAGATGCGCCCTCTGTCACTTTCGAACTGGATCCAGGTGCCTCCTCTGTCACATTCGAACTGGATCCAGGTGCCTCCTCTGTCACTCCCGAGCTGGATCCAGATTCCTCCTTTATCACTCCCGAACTAGATCCAGATGACTTTTCTGACACCTCCGAACTGGATCCAGGTGCGTTTTCTGGTCCCTCCGAACTAGATCCGGGTTCCTCCTCTAGCACATCCGACGTGGATGCGGGTGCACAATCCAGACAGGATTCCAGTACCTCCTCTGATTCCACTCCGGCTACCTCGTCAGAGTCCGCTGCCTGCCGGTCAGTGAGCTCGTCCTGCTCGTCCTGCTCGTCCAGCTCGTCCAGCTCGTCCAGCTCGTCCAGCGGCACAGCCGGCTCCTCTGTATAGAAGCCTCCGCATCTCACTGTTGCGTCCCTCAGTGCCAAATCTTCAGAACGGAGGTCCCCGGAGAGCACCGCGCTGTCTTCAAGAGACGGTTCGTCAGACTGGAGGTCTGCTCTGTCTTCTTGTGACTCGTCGCTCAGCTGCCGATACCGAGCCGGTGGTGGACTAGCCCCGCCGCTGCCGCCAGAATCGTGGAAACCCTCGTCTTCCTCCGCGGCTGAAGACGAGGACAGGTTCATCAGACGCGGCTCTGCGGCGCGCCTGATCAACCTGCCCTCAATCACCCCACCTTCGCTCGCCAGCTCCGTATCCGCGGCACCGACACTAGCGACCTCTGCGACCTCGGGCCGGTCCTGGAACACCTCCGGTGGCGGCAGGGGGCTCACACTGGCCGCCTCCTCCGCGCCCTCCGCCGCGAACACGCTGTCCATGCTCAGTTCCCGCTCCAGCCGCTCGAACTGACCAAGCGCCGAGGCCAGGTCGAGCTGCGGCGGCGGCTGAGGGGGAGGCAGACGGCTGACGCTGCGCTCCACGATCGTGGACGTGCTGCTGCGGCTGCTGCAGGAGCCGCCGTCAGACTCGAGCGCCGCCTGCAGCCAGACCTCCTGCGCGGCCAGCACGTCGGTGGCGATCAGCGGAGTGGCGGGGGCGGCGAGGGTGACGGGTCTCTCCCTCTTCCCCAGCCGTCTCACGGGCCGGTGACGCACGCGTGGCCACCTCCCCGCCGAGCGAGATGCCACTATCTTGACTGACCAGCGTATCCCGTTTCCCAGCATGGCGTACACGCAGCTCCACTGCCAGAGGCACCTCCTGTAGCAGCTGCACGCACTGCAGACGCGTCAGAGCCGTCACGGGTCGGCCAGCAATCGCTAGGATCCGGTCCCCAGCCTGTAGCTGACCCCAGCTGCAGGAGGCCCTCGCTGACGGGCTGTCATCGGCGCAAGACTGCACCGACACCGCCTGCACCGGCTCCTGTGCGCTCTCGCCCGCCGCGGAACTTGAGGCCGAGCCCGAGCCGCTCGCCTGGGAGTCGATACAGGCGTCACCAGCTCTGTCGTTAGGGCCGGTACGGACACAGTTGCTGGCGGCTCGTCACTGAGAGTTTCCGATTCTTAGCCGCAGTCGGGTCTGAGGTCAGGTCGGAGACCGGCGCAGCGGTTGGCGAGCCTTCGCCAGCACCATCCCTGACGTCCAGTACCGTGACGAACGTGACGCCCTCCTCGGTCGTCTCGCTCGGCTCATTCGGCACCTGCACGCTCAGCTTGCGGCCCTCCAGCACGCTGTGGTACTGCGGGTTCTGGTAGAAGGCCTGCGGAGCCGGCACCGGCGCCGGCTGGCTCTGGCTGATGTTGACCACGGTGACGAACGGGTCGTGCCGAGCCGCCGACCGCGAAGGCGGCGCAGCGGAGGCCGTGGCGGGCTCCATGGCGCGTGCGTGTGTATGAGGCGGGTCTCACAGGCCGTTCGGAGTCTCCTGTGGCAGGGTAGCGGACCAGACGCCGGCCCGGCAAGCCAGACTGCCGTCTCGGGACACGCCGGCTGCGCTCAGACCGGAAGGCACTACTTCCGGTGGTCCCCGAGGCAGTGTGACGTCATGGGTGCGTGTGACGAGATCGGCCAGTCTGGAACAGTCGGAGTTCGGCTCTGTGGACACAAATTAGAGAACAATGTTAGGGTACAAAGGTAACGAAAATGACCGGATTTGGGAAAACACGCGAATAGAAGGGTATAGCCCGTCTTACATGTATTATTCATACGTGCTCGACTTCGTTTATTGAACATAATATAATATCGTATTTTGTATGAGCGTATTTGCTTCTATGCATAATTACCTATAAGCATGTTAG
The DNA here is from genome assembly GCA_036785665.1 of Chirona hameri. Classification (NCBI taxonomy): domain Eukaryota; kingdom Metazoa; phylum Arthropoda; class Thecostraca; order Balanomorpha; family Balanidae; genus Chirona; species Chirona hameri. The sequence continues at coordinate 12,286 of JAXIVJ010012976.1, forward strand.
TTCCCATAAAGATCTACAGGTAGATAAATATATTTCACATGCATCAAGAGTAGAGAAAGGCCAGCAATTGTCAGTGCAAACAAATGCCTGCCGATTCTATTTGTTTAAAAATCGGTTTTGTGTGTGGCTCTTTAATGGTATAGATAACCGGTTCAACCCAAAAATCAGCTTCAAATGGATCCAAAGAAAGATTTGGTTAAGGTAAGTGCACAATT
>JAXIVJ010012976.1:17500-35000 GCA_036785665.1 Chirona hameri
CTCAGGCGTCATGTGTCGACGTGTGGTCTCAGGCGTCATGCCCAGCACGTGTGGTCTCAGGCGTCATGTGTCGACGTGTGGGCTCAGGCGTCATGTGTCATGACGTGTGGTCTCAGGCGTCATGCCCAGCACGTGTGGTCTCAGGCGTCATGTGTCGACGTGTGGTCTCAGGCGTCATGTGTCATGACGTGTGGTCTCAGGCGTCATGTGTCGACGTGTGGTCTCAGGCGTCATGCCCAGCACGTGTGGTCTCAGGCGTCATGTGTCGATGTGTGGTCTCAGGCGTCATGTGTCGATGTGTGGTCTCAGGCGTCATGTGTCGACGTGTGGGCTCAGGCGTCATGTGTCGACGTGTGGTCTCAGGCGTCATGTGTCGACGTGTGGTCTCAGACGTCATGTGTCATGACGTGTGGTCTCAGGCGTCATGTGTCATGACGTGTGGGCTCAGGCGTCATGTGTCATGACGTGTGGGCTCAGGCGTCATGTGTCGCGACGTGTGGGCTCAGGCAATGATCTCGATCTCAGCTTTAGTGAGTATCAGGAGCCAGGACAGTCGCTTCTAGCCGCCACCTTGAGCGGGAATCACAGCAAAGGCAGCATGAACGCGTCGCCGGCTGTTACAGTCGAATGATGTTGGTCGACTGACGGCCGCACATGAGGTTTCCGCAGATCGGTGATCGGTAATAAGTGATCAGTGATCAGTGATCAGTGATCAGTGATCAGTAATCAGTAATCAGTAATCAGTAATCAGTAATCAGTAATCAGTAATCAGTAATCAGTAATCAGTAATCAGTGATCAGTGAGCAGTGATCAGTGATCAGTGATCAGTGATCAGTGATCAGTGATCAGTGATCAGTGATCAGTGATCAGTGATCAGTGATCAGTGATCAGTGATCAGTGATCAGTGATCAGTGATCAGTGATCAGTGATCAGTGATCAGTGATCAGTGATCAGTGATCAGTGATCAGTGATCAGTGATCAGTGATCAGTGATCAGTGATCAGTGATCAGTGATCAGTGATCAGTGATCAGTGATCAGTGATCAGTGATCAGTGATCAGTGATCAGTGATCAGTGATCAGTGATCAGTGATCAGTGATCAGTGATCAGTGATCAGTGATCAGTGATCAGTGATCAGTGATCAGTGATCAGTGATCAGTGATCAGTGATCAGTGATCAGTGATCATCGTTCGGTTTTCAGGTCATCATGATGTTGGCCCTCATTACCCGGCTCCTGCTCTCTCGTCCGAAAACATGCTCACGTTTGTCGCCGGAATCAATCCACACCGTGGCATGCCATTAGCCTGCTGTGGCCACGTGACTGGTCACGTGACTGTGAGGAGGTGAGTCGACGGGTTCCGGGGAGGCTGGCCCGGAATTCGGGCCGACCGGCGGCTGTCACGGATTCCGGGTCGACCGGCGGCTGGCCCGGATTCCGGGACGGCCGGAGGCTGTCACGGATTCGGACGGCCGGCGGCGACGGTACCCGAGACGTGACCCGGGTCAGGGTCGGCTCTGGGCACCAGTCACGTGTGACCCTGACTCCTGATGAGATGTCACGTATAATTAACGAACGGTCCGTGGGCGGGCTGGTTAACCCTCATACCAGGTGGCGACGAACGTACAAGGCGAAGTGTTGAGAAGTCGTGCCTGTTTTTTTCCTTCGTCGATGAGACTATGAATACCTTAAAGATGGAATTAACGATGAGACTCTGAAATTTGCAGGAAAGCGGCTGTAGCCGAGGCGAACCATTCAGGACTCTTGAGCCGTGACTGCTAGGTTGAGTCACTATATGCGATAAACTGACTACGTGAGCAATGAATCGAGTTTCCGATTCAGATAAACTGACTACGTGAGCAATGAATCGAGTTTCCGATTCAGATAAACTGACTACGTGAGCAATGAATCGAGTTTCCGATTCAGATAAACTGACTACGTGAGCAATGAATCGAGTTTCCGATTCAGATAAACTGACTACGTGAGCAATGAATCGAGTTTCCGATTCAGATAAACTGACTACGTGAGCAATGAATCGAGTTTCCGATTCAGATAAACTGACTACGTGAGCAATGAATCGAGTTTCCGATTCAGATAAACTGACTACGTGAGCAATGAATCGAGTTTCCGATTCAGATAAACTGACTACGTGAGCAATGAATCGAGTTTCCGATTCAGATAAACTGACTACGTGAGCAATGAATCGAGTTTCCGATTCAGATAAACTGACTACGTGAGCAATGAATCGAGTTTCTGATTCAGATAAACTGACTACGTGAGCAATGAATCGAGTTTCCGATTCAGATAAACTGACTACGTGAGCAATGAATCGAGTTTCCGATTCAGATAAACTGACTACGTGAGCAATGAATCGAGTTTCCGATTCAGATAAACTGACTACGTGAGCAATGAATCGAGTTTCCGATTCAGTTGGCGTTGTCATTTACCTACCAATTTGCGTGTTCGGTCCCACAAACTCAAACACAAAGGCAGATTTGACGGTATTAAAAAGTATTGAAGGAGCTCTGGTCTTAAAGAAATATTTTCGAGCTAGGGACCCATTAATGAGATATTCCGCCCCAGGAACTAAATTTGACAAGTTCCAACGATGGTAGCAAACGCATTGCAATGTCATATAGACAGAGCAAGGATCGGTAATATGTATGACACGCCTGTTACTTGTATACGAGAGCCAATAATAAAACGAGAGTCACATGGGTGGCATTTTCCCATAGACTTGATAGGATCGGAATCGCGCGAAAGTTTCCATTTTTAAGTTTCCAGTTTTACCACCGAGCCAGTGAGCCACTTGTTGTTGAAATAAGTAATGGCATTAAAAATTACGACTGCGAGGCCTGGTCCTAACAATTTGTCGAAAAAATGGCCCAACTGCGTTCGTCGTTAGGTGTTCACGTTAAACGAAGCATGTGTTTTACATCATCCCCTCGGGCAGCTACAACCCGGACGAATTATGCATCCACAGTTCGGCCTCGACCAAACCGTGCATTCTGAGGGAAATTCCAGGCAGTTTGTCTCCAGTTTATGCAGTCATGTGCGCTTCACATGCTTACAAAGTGGCGGCCAGCAGTCGCATTCACACGAGCTAGGCCAGAACAGACAATAACGCCCAATTCCAGGTCCCGTCCGGCTCGGCTACAATAATGCGATCAACGTCCCAGCTACTCCAAGTGACGTCTTATGGCAATACTCCCAGACATTTCATGAAGCTGATAAGGGTCGTTACACACAGCACGTGCCCAGTGATGACCCTCGCAGGAAGTGGGTAGGCGGAAAGCGACGGCTCGGTTCCGTGGAGTGGAGTAATGAATACTGCGCAACGAGGAAAACAGGCACGAATGTGTGCCGCACCACCAGCTCAGCGATTGTTAAACCGACCCCGTGACCTATGAGTGGCTGTCTCGTGTCGACCGGGGAGAAATGAATATTTCATGAGACGTTTGATCGACAGACAATGGATATTTTCCCCGTCTGTCTGACCAGGTTGTAATGCCGTTGATTAGCGATATCAGCGGCGAAGAAGGACGACACACTTACAGCTTTCGACGCGTGATACTTCTTCACATACAATGCCCATTTCAAATGTGGGAACCTAACGATCATTTATCGGACATGTTTCCAGAAACGTGCACTAATGTGTCAGTTTCGCTCGCTATGATACCTCGCCACACATATCGCTCGACATGATACCTCGCCACACATATCGCTCGCCATGATACCTCGCCACACATATCGCTCGACATGATACCTCGCCACACATATCGCTCGACATGATACCTCGCCACACATATCGCTCGCCATGATACCTCGCCACACATAATCACATTACCGAGCAGGGTGATTGTATTGACAGAAGGAAACAGTAGGTCACGTCCGAAGATTAAGTACCTTGTCGTCTTGTCCACGTACAACTTGAAAGGAAGCCAACATGAATAATATGGTCGGGTTCAGATTCGCCTCCTGCGTCAGCTAGACCACACCAAATGTAATACCTATTTAAGCAAAGAAGCGGATCCGTTTACTTGTGAGACGTAAACAGGTGGGACCCCGTCCGATTGACAATGTACAGCTCGGGACTCGGTAGGTCCGTCCGATTGACAGTGTACTGCTCAGGACTCGGTAGCCCCGTCCGATTGACAGTGTACAGCTCAGGACTCGGTAGCCCCGTCCGATTGACAGTGTACAGCTCAGGACTCGGTAGCCCCGTCCGATTGACAGTGTACAGCTTAGGGCTCGGTAGGTCCGTCCGATTGACAGTGTACAGCTCAGGACTCGGTAGCCCCGTCCGATTGACAGTGTACAGCTCAGGACTCGGTAACCCCGTCCGATTGACAGTGTACAGCTCGGGACTCGGTAGGTCCGTCCGATTGACAGTGTACTGCTCAGGACTCGGTAACCCCGTCCGATTGACAGTGTACTGCTCAGGACTCGGTAACCCCGTCCGATTGACAGTGTACAGCTCGGGACTCGGTAGGTCCGTCCGATTGACAGTGTACTGCTCAGGACTCGGTAACCCCGTCCGATTGACAATGTACAGCTCAGGACTCGGTAGCCCCGTCCGATTGACAGTGTACAGCTCAGGACTCGGTAGCCCCGTCCGATTGACAGTGTACAGCTTAGGGCTCGGTAGGTCCGTCCGATTGACAGTGTACAGCTCAGGACTCGGTAGCCCCGTCCGATTGACAGTGTACAGCTCAGGACTCGGTAACCCCGTCCGATTGACAGTGTACAGCTCGGGACTCGGTAGGTCCGTCCGATTGACAGTGTACTGCTCAGGACTCGGTAACCCCGTCCGATTGACAGTGTACAGCTCAGGACTCGGTAACCCCGTCCGATTGGCAGTGTACAGCTCGGGACTCGGTAGGTCCGTCCGATTGACAGTGTACTGCTCAGGACTCGGTAGGTCCGTCCGATTGACAGTGTACAGCTCAGGACTCGGTAGCCCCGTCCGATTGACAGTGTACAGCTCAGGACTCGGTAACCCCGTCCGATTGACAGTGTACAGCTCGGGACTCGGTAGGTCCGTCCGATTGACAGTGTACTGCTCAGGACTCGGTAGCCCCGTCCGATTGACAGTGTACAGCTCGGGACTCGGTAACCCCGTCCGATTGACAGTGTACTGCTCAGGACTCGGTAGCCCCGTCCGATTGACAGTGTACAGCTCAGGACTCGGTAGGTCCGTCCGATTGACAGTGTACAGCTCGGGACTCGGTAGGTCCGTCCGATTGACAGTGTACAGCTCAGGACTCGGTAGGTCCGTCCGATTGACAGTGTACAGCTCGGGACTCGGTAGCCCCGTCCGATTGACAGTGTACAGCTCGGGACTCGGTAGGTCCGTCCGATTGACAGTGTACAGCTCAGGACTCGGTAACCCCGTCCGATTGACAGTGTACAGCTCGGGACTCGGTAGGTCCGTCCGATTGACAGTGTACAGCTCGGGACTCGGTAACCCCGTCCGATTGACAGTGTACAGCTCAGGACTCGGTAGGTCCGTCCGATTGACAGTGTACAGCTCAGGACTCGGTAGCCCCGTCCGATTGACAGTGTACAGCTCAGGACTCGGTAGGTCCGTCCGATTGACAGTGTACAGCTCAGGACTCGGTAGCCCCGTCCGATTGACAGTGTACTGCTCAGGACTCGGTAGCCCCGTCCGATTGACAGTGTACAGCTCAGGACTCGGTAGGTCCGTCCGATTGACAGTGTACAGCTCGGGACTCGGTAGGTCCGTCCGATTGACAGTGTACAGCTCAGGACTCGGTAGGTCCGTCCGATTGACAGTGTACAGCTCGGGACTCGGTAGCCCCGTCCGATTGACAGTGTACAGCTCAGGACTCGGTAGGTCCGTCCGATTGACAGTGTACAGCTCAGGACTCGGTAACCCCGTCCGATTGACAGTGTACAGCTCGGGACTCGGTAGGTCCGTCCGATTGACAGTGTACAGCTCAGGACTCGGTAGGTCCGTCCGATTGACAGTGTACAGCTCGGGACTCGGTAGCCCCGTCCGATTGACAGTGTACAGCTCAGGACTCGGTAGGTCCGTCCGATTGACAGTGTACAGCTCAGGACTCGGTAACCCCGTCCGATTGACAGTGTACAGCTCGGGACTCGGTAGGTCCGTCCGATTGACAGTGTACAGCTCAGGACTCGGTAGGTCCGTCCGATTGACAGTGTACAGCTCGGGACTCGGTAGCCTCGTCCGATTGACAGTGTACTGCTCAGGACTCGGTAGCCCCGTCCGATTGACAATGTACAGCTCAGGGCTCGGTAGGTCCGTCCGATTGACAGTGTACTGCTCAGGACTCGGTAGCCCCGTCCGATTGACAGTGTACAGCTCGGGACTCGGTAGGTCCGTCCGATTGACAGTGTACAGCTCAGGACTCGGTAGCCCCGTCCGATTGACAGTGTACAGCTCGGGACTCGGTAGGTCCGTCCGATTGACAGTGTACAGCTCAGGACTCGGTAGCCCCGTCCGATTGACAGTGTACAGCTCGGGACTCGGTAGGTCCGTCCGATTGACAGTGTACAGCTCAGGACTCGGTAGCCCCGTCCGATTGACAGTGTACAGCTCGGGACTCGGTAGGTCCGTCCGATTGACAGTGTACAGCTCAGGACTCGGTAGCCCCGTCCGATTGACAGTGTACAGCTCGGGACTCGGTAGGTCCGTCCGATTGACAGTGTACAGCTCAGGACTCGGTAACCCCGTCCGATTGACAATGTACAGCTCGGGACTCGGTAGGTCCGTCCGATTGACAGTGTACTGCTCAGGACTCGGTAGCCCCGTCCGATTGACAGTGTACAGCTCGGGACTCGGTAGGTCCGTCCGATTGACAATGTACAGCTCAGGACTCGGTAGCCCCGTCCGATTGACAGTGTACATCTCAGGACTCGGTAGGTCCGTCCGATTGACAGTGTACTGCTCAGGACTCGGTAACCCCGTCCGATTGACAGTGTACAGCTCGGGACTCGGTAGGTCCGTCCGATTGACAGTGTACAGCTCAGGACTCGGTAGGTCCGTCCGATTGACAGTGTACTGCTCAGGACTCGGTAGGTCCGTCCGATTGACAATGTACAGCTCAGGACTCGGTAGCCCCGTCCGATGGACAGTGTACAGCTCAGGACTCGGTAACCCCGTCCGATTGACAGTGTACTGCTCAGGACTCGGTAGCCCCGTCCGATTGACAGTGTACAGCTCAGGACTCGGTAGGTCCGTGCGATTGACAGTGTACAGCTCAGGACTCGGTAGCCCCGTCCGATTGACAGTGTACAGCTCAGGACTCGGTAGCCCCGTCCGATTGACAGTGTACAGCTCAGGACTCGGTAACCCCGTCCGATTGACAATGTACATCTCAGGACTCGGTAGGTCCGTCCGATTGACAGTGTACAGCTCAGGACTCGGTAGCCCCGTCCGATTGACAGTGTACAGCTCAGGACTCGGTAGGTCCGTCCGATTGACAGTGTACTGCTCAGGACTCGGTAGCCCCGTCCGATTGACAGTGTACAGCTCGGGACTCGGTAGGTCCGTCCGATTGACAATGTACAGCTCAGGACTCGGTAGCCCCGTCCGATTGACAGTGTACAGCTCAGGACTCGGTAGGTCCGTCCGATTGACAGTGTACAGCTCAGGACTCGGTAGGTCCGTCCGATTGACAGTGTACATCTCAGCACTCGGTAGGTCCGTCCGATTGACAGTGTACTGCTCAGGACTCGGTAACCCCGTCCGATTGACAGTGTACAGCTCGGGACTCGGTAGGTCCGTCCGATTGACAGTGTACAGCTCAGGACTCGGTAGGTCCGTCCGATTGACAGTGTACAGCTCAGGACTCGGTAGCCCCGTCCGATTGACAGTGTACATCTCAGGACTCGGTAGGTCCGTCCGATTGACAGTGTACTGCTCAGGACTCGGTAACCCCGTCCGATTGACAGTGTACAGCTCGGGACTCGGTAGGTCCGTCCGATTGACAGTGTACAGCTCAGGACTCGGTAGGTCCGTCCGATTGACAGTGTACTGCTCAGGACTCGGTAGGTCCGTCCGATTGACAATGTACAGCTCAGGACTCGGTAGCCCCGTCCGATTGACAGTGTACAGCTCAGGACTCGGTAACCCCGTCCGATTGACAGTGTACTGCTCAGGACTCGGTAGCCCCGTCCGATTGACAATGTACAGCTCAGGACTCGGTAGGTCCGTCCGATTGACAGTGTACGGCTCAGGACTCGGTAGCCCCGTCCGATTGACAGTGTACAGCTCAGGAGCTGAGACGGCTGTTATTACAGCCGACCCGCAGTACACAGCTCAGCAGCTAAGACGGATTGATGGTTCGCCAGTCAATTTGTCACCGGTACCTTATCCGTAAAAAGGTCAGCTGTGCCGCTCATAAAACTCTACCGCCCATATATAGGAACACCAGCTGAGTGGCCGACTGGGGTGAGTTCTGAATTCAGCAATCTGAATCACAGGTCATGAGGCAGCAGATTATAATTCATAATTTTCCCGGTCATCCTCACACCAGTTCTGAATTCGGAGAATCTTTTCGCTTCATATTCGAGCATGATAGCTGGAGCATTGAAGCAAGCAATTGTATATGATTGCATTGAAAGAGTATCCTACTCTTTCAGTGATATACATTTGCATGCATACTCTTTGATACTCGCATGATATAATCGTGTGTGTGTGTACTATATGTCATGCCTACATATGTAGATATGTAGGCATGGCATATAGTACATAAACACGATGTGCATGTTGATATCCAGGCTAAGCAACGCGGAGCGCCGCGGTGTGGCTGAAAGCGTTTATGATTATTGAAAAAAACCTGGCGGCCTACCATCAAAGCGCCGAGTCGCTTTTCACCTACTGAACGGAGGTGGCAACTTTAAAGCCCGGCCGCCGCCGCCGCCGCCGCCGTCGGGACGGAACCCACTTCCGGCGGCTGGCTCCCAGGGCGGCGCTACGGCTCTGGTCGGACGCCGCCCGCGTGGGAACCACCGGAAGGAGACTGACACTGCGGACAGCTCCGCCCCACAGACCACACCGAGCTGAGGCTGGGACAGGACTGATGCCACAGACAGCTCTGCCCCACAGACCACACCGAGCTGAGGCTGGGACAAGACAGCTCCACTACACAGGTCCGCAGACGCTCAGCGAGCTGAGGCTGGGACAGGACAGCTCCACCACACAGGGCCGTAGACGCTCACCAAGCTGAGGCTGGGACAGGACAGCTCCACTACACAGGTCCGCAGACGCTCACCGAGCTGAGGCTGGGACAGGACAGCTCCACCACACAGGTCCGCAGACGCTCACCGAGCTGAGGCTGGGACAGGACAGCTCCACCACACAGGTCCGCAGACGCTCACCGAGCTGAGACTGGGACAAGACAGCTCCACCACACAGGTCCGCAGACGCTCACCGAGCTGAGACTGGGACAAGACAGCTCCACCACACAGGTCCGCAGACGCTCACCGAGCTGAGGCTGGGACAGGACAGCTCCACCACACAGGTCCGCAGACGCTCACCGAGCTGAGGCTGGGACAGGACAGCTCCACCACACAGGTCCGCAGACGCACAGCGAGCTGAGACTGGGACAGGACAGCTCCACCACACAGGTCCGCAGACGCTCACCGAGCTGAGGCTGAGGACAGGACAGCTCCACTACACAGGTCCGCAGACGCTCACCGAGCTGAGGCTGGGACAGGACAGCTCCACTACACAGGTCCGCAGACGCTCACCGAGCTGAGGCTGGAACAGGACAGCTCCACCACACATGTCCGCAGACGCTCACCGAGCTGAGGCTGAGGACAGGACAGCTCCACCACACAGGTCCGCAGACGCTCACCGAGCTGAGGCTGGAACAGGACAGCTCCACTACACAGGTCCGCAGACGCTCACCGAGCTGAGGCTGGAACAGGACAGCTCCACCACACAGGTCCGCAGACGCTCACCGAGCTGAGGCTGAGGACAGGACAGCTCCACCACACAGGTCCGCAGACGCTCACCGAGCTGAGGCTGGAACAGGACAGCTCCACTACACAGGTCCGCAGACGCTCACCGAGCTGAGGCTGAGGACAGGACAGCTCCACCACACAGGTCCGCAGACGCTCACCGAGCTGAGGCTGGGACAGGACAGCTCCACTACACAGGTCCGCAGACGCTCACCGAGCTGAGGCTGGAACAGGACAGCTCCACCACACAGGTCCGCAGACGCTCACCGAGCTGAGGCTGAGGACAGGACAGCTCCACTACACAGGTCCGCAGACGCTCACCGAGCTGAGGCTGGAACAGGACAGCTCCACTACACAGGTCCGCAGACGCTCACCGAGCTGAGGCTGAGGACAGGACAGCTCCACCACACAGGTCCGCAGACGCTCACCGAGCTGAGGCTGGGACAGGACAGCTCCACTACACAGGGCCGCAGACGCTCACCGAGCTGAGGCTGGGACAGGACAGCTCCACCACACAGGTCCGCAGACGCTCACCGAGCTGAGGCTGAGGACAGGACAGCTCCACCACACAGGTCCGCAGACGCTCAGCGAGCTGAGGCTGGGACAGGGCAGCTCCACCACACAGGTCCGCAGACGCTCACCGAGCTGAGGCTGGGACAGGACAGCTCCACCACACAGGTCCGCAGACGCTCACCGAGCTGAGGCTGGGACAGGGCAGCTCCACCACACAGGTCCGCAGACGCTCACCGAGCTGAGGCTGGGACAGGGCAGCTCCACCACACAGGTCCGCAGACGCTCACCGAGCTGAGGCTGGGACAGGGCAGCTCCACTACACAGGTCCGCAGACGCTCACCGAGCTGAGGCTGGGACAGGACAGCTCCACCACACAGGTCCGTAGACGCTCACCGAGCTGAGGCTGGGACAGGACAGCTCCACCACACAGGTCCGCAGACGCACAGCGAGCTGCCAGCTGAGGACCTGGATTCTGGAACTCTTACCGAGCCGTATGCGTTGCAGACGACTTCGTCTCGTCAGTCCGCCCGCCCCACTCTGCAGTGCAGTGGTGGGTTTCGCAGACGATGGCTCTACCTGAAAAGACAGAACAGGTACTGATCATCTACCAAAGTCCGATCAATGAGCCAAAGTGATTGCCGTCAGATTTACTGCCCCCCATGTTGCGGATTTAGGAAGTATTAAAACTGGGCGTAAATAAGTCTTACGAATGAAATGTCTTCGTTGGATGACAGGTGCCACATTCCTCCTGCAGCAGATGCCAAGAAGAATTCGGGAACGCTACACAAAGCATAACAATCACACTAAATAAATGCGTGCAATTGGATGAAAGGATTCTTGACGTCATGTGCCCTTAATTTAGTGCAAATAAGTATAGCAGCAGGTAATGAAGATATCGTGCCACTGGCTGAAAACAACAGTCGAAGCTGAAAGGTTTACGTCTCACGGACAATGCCCTTCTCTATACCTGTCTTAGCCGATCGGTAAATGACTTGATCCAGCTATATAGTATATAGAAAAAATGTCACAATAAACGAAGTGAAACATTGTGACGTGTAATATGCGCAACAATCAAACTGGTTATTGATTCAACTTTTTTGGAACGATTCAATCATGATTCATTTTGGAATCTGAATGATTCAATCACCGTTCGATTCATGGATACAATTTTGAGTATTGATTCCTTCCGATTCAAAGAATTAAAACAAACATTTTAATCGATTCACGTTTGATTCAACATTGAAATATATGAGTTGAATTTATATCAAATCAATTAAAATGGAAACATGCATATATATAATCATTAAAACATTGTTACAGCAATAGTATTTCAGTATAAACGAATGTAGCCACTGGGACTGCATGTATTTGCACAATTTACCAGTGCACTTGAATCGTTAATCTTTTGATTCAATCAACCTTGATTTGATGCGGGTTTTGATTCAAACACGATTCATGAATCAAAAGATCTGGTGGTGAATCAATTATGTTTCGATTCAATCAATTGTGATTGAACGATTCCAATCGATTCAATCAGTATCGAATCAATAACCAGTCTGGCAATAATCACACCAATAACCACACCTACACATCGCAGCTCTGTCCTATGGTCGGCACTGTTAGGAACAAACAAGTTGATCGGGCAAAATGTTATAACGATGATATTTAGATACCAGCTCATGGCTGGCAAATATTCTTTCCAGTCAAACATGCGTGCAAATCTGACAAGCATTGGTGACACCGGACGTGGGGCACCAGCCTCACCAAGTGAGTAGGAAACTCAACCCGTGAGGTCTGTACGTTGTTTGCTATTGATGGTTTTAACTTTTACCGAAGTCGTGTTGGCCTTAAATCATATTCTAATGCAATGTATGTGTGAAATGATGCCACAATGTGCATTTTGCTACTCGTTATGGATGTTAAACAATGTCGTTAATAAATATAAATCTAACTAAATGTGGATTTCCGCCATAAGTCGCATTGTTTACAATGCGTGGGGTCACTGACGCGGGGTGAATGTGAGAAAACTCTCCGGGCGGCCACGGTCGTGTCCGCCGTTTGGACGACGGGGCCATTCACACTGTGCATACTGTGCGGACTGCAGAGTTAGGCGGAGTTAGGCGGACTGTGTCCGACGTGAGAGATGCTGGTGCGGACTGCGGTCAGCGGTTTCTCGGTATGTTGGAGCCATAGATGGAGATGGATAGCCCAGAGCGACACGGCCCGATGGGACACCGGTGGAATTTCCTATGCAAATGGTGGGGCCACTGCCCCACCAACTTTATGCTTTGCCCCACCAACGTTTGTCAGATTTTAAGGCTTCCTGGAGTTAAAATGGTCATTTTTAACTTCAACCAGGCAAATCAACCAGCCGATATTACATTTTGCCCCACCAGCGTTTTATGAAAAGCTCCACCCATGCGATGGGCATGTTCTTAGTTCAGTCACTGCGCTGACAGCGGAGGAGTTACTGCCACTGAACGATACAAACTGGCCACTGGGTGGTGGGTAGATGCTGACGGCAGCTTCCAGACACAGTGAAGCTAGCGTTGTTAGCCGTATTAGCTCAGCCTCTGTCTGAATTCCAGACAGCTATGAGCCGTGTCTCCGTCGGTCGTCTTCATCAGCCGTCTCCGTCAGCCGTCTCCGTCAGTTGTCTCCACAATTCGTCTCCGTCTGTCGTCTCCATCAGCCGTCTCCGTCAGTTGTCTCCATCGGTCGTCTCCGTCAGTCGTCCCCATCAGCCGTCTCCATACGCTGTCTCCGTCAGTTTTTCTCCGTCGATCGTCTCCATCAGTTGTCTCCGTATGTGGTCTCCACCAGCCGTCTCTGTCAGCTGTCTCCATCAGCCGTCTCTCCATCAGCCGTCTCCGTCCCCCATATTTCCAGACATCCAGTGAGTCGCGTCTCCTCCCGTTTCAACCGACTGATTCTCCCAACCCACAGGATCGCACGTCAGCGGCTCATCAAAGAGCGGGCGCGGCCACGGGGAGGAGCGGTGGTCACATAAGCGGTCACGCTGCGCTGGAGGCCTTCACAGGCGACTGGCGGCGCGCTCGGCTGTAAGAGTCTCGTCGGCCCCGGTACGCGGGTCGTCGATTGTCGATGTATGTTGTAACCACGAGCGATGAACACATTGGCCGTGACTTTCAGCTCTTGTCACAGTGTGAAATCTAAATAAAAATTGACGTTGTGATAGCGAGTCATTCACCCATTGAAGTGTCGGTGGAGTGTGGGTAGTGGGCAGTTAACATCCGACTGCAGTCACATATTATTCGCTATTAGCAGTGCAAATTGAAGTAATTAACTGCTTTGTTGTAGCGATTGAGTGGATAAGCTAATTCAATGAACGTCGTGGTCTCATCTTCAGGCTTAATGACTGTATTCATCAACCACAATGAGGACGTTTTAAATTTGAAGTTGCGTAACACACCTAATATTAACAGTTGCTAGTAATTAAAGGTAGGCATACCTACGGAGTACGGACCTTTGTCTAAATGTTAACAAAGTCAATGAACTAAATAAATATAACACATCCTTCCACAATCTCGACATTTACCCGCACCTACAGCTTTGACGGTGCAACCGTTCACGAACTCTGCAAACTCACGAGCGCGGCTTTTTGCTATCTCCGCCCAAAGAAAACAAATAGCCGCCGTTTCGCAGACCTCGCCATCTGTCGGTTAGCAGATGATCGCTCGGTGAGCGCTGAGCTCCCACACACTGACAGACGCCCGACAGTGTCTATCACGGCTCATTGTGGCCAGTGACAGGGGCCTCATAATAACCGCTTATCGGCGGCAGGCTGGCTGCCTCACTGTCACCATACCGAGGTCGCGTGGCGAAGGGACTCTCCACCGGCCGGCCAGTTCACGACGCAACCACTGTGCCGCCGCCGCCGCCGCGCCACCGAAGCCGCCGCGCTACCACCGCCGCCGACTCGGACAGCGTAAAAACAACTTTCCCTATTGTTGGGCCGCATCTGCTACCCGACCCCGCTCCAAATACAGCATCGAGCCATGTGAAGTGTGAATGCCTTGGGAGGTGGCCGCACGCCACTGACAAAACACGGACCGGCAGCGGACAGCGGCGGCGGACCACGGACAATGTTAGCCGGTCTGCACGTGACAAGCAACTGGCACGGCAAGGACTCACGCTCCAAACAGTCGGGGAGGGCGAAAGTCCCCCCCCCCCCCCCCCCCCAGATGGCTCGGCGGCAGGAGTTGGATTCGCCACAAAGCTGTTCGGCGATTGATGTAGCTAGAGGCTGGGGCGTAGCCTGAGGTTGTGCGATATCGATAGGAAGAATTGGTATTTCATAGGACCCCAGACACGTTCTTTTAATTTTGTAGAGAGATCTTGGACCCGGTATCCCTTTCTGGGATCTGAGCACACGTCGGTCAGTGGCTGGGTTTAGAACTCGAGTGGTCAAGACTAACTCTATTGTTAGCGGACGATCTTCTCTCGTTGACCTAATACACAATGCCTGCTCTTCAGCCTCGAAAGACCTCCCTTGTTGACTCCTCAGTCCATGAGTGATAGGCCGAGAGAATCATTCGGCTCTCGTCGACTCGCCCATATCCTTCTCAGAACGAGCTCCGTCACAAAGATAACATTCCAAAGCCAACACCCTTTCACCTCGACTGAGGTTGTCTCTCTTCCATCCGACAGAGATCTAGACTCGTGTGTCATTTAGCTCTGTCCCATCTGGTAATGTTAATCATGTCGGCATCTCTCGTCTCTATCGGTCACACCGTGACACAACTACCGGGGGTGGATCCAGGGGGGGGGGCAAGGGAGCATGCCCCCCTCAAAGGTCCTGAAACCGTGACACTCCCCCCCCCCCCCAACGGCCGGACGTATATTGGCCGACAACTGACGGCCTGCTCTACGGCCCGCTCTACCCCCCCCCCCCTTCAAAAACTTCTCGCTGACGGCTGACGGCCTGCTAGCCCCCCCCCCCCCCCGCTCAACAACTTTTCGTGGAAATACGCCACTGGATTTGCCCCCCCCCCCAAAAAAAAACACGGCTAGATCCACCATCAAAGGGAATGTTTCACCTTTCTGAAAGTTGTAAAATATACGCTGGTTTTAGTCGAAAATATGAAGTAAGTGCTGCTGAAAACGATTGGTGATATTTTTATCTCGAAAAGTCACTTCACTTTATACAAATTAAGTTGTTAAATTTGGAATGATGACGTCATTATTGAGCTATAGACCGTCGCTGATTGGCTGAAAAAGTGGTATTGGCTGATAAATTGGCTGTCAGCCAATCAGCGGCGGCACTAGCCTAGACCCCATTTTGCAAACTATAAATTAAATTGCTTAAAAACGGCCAAGTTTTGGGGAAAATGACCTTAGTATTTTTCGACATTTCAATAACGGCCAAAGATAATGGCTATCTCAGTTCAAAACCAATACAAAGGTGAAACATTCCCTGTAACTCGCCATTGGCTGGGGGGGGGGGGCGTTTATCTCTCTCCCCCACTCCTCTCCCTAACGGACTTTCGCAATACCTCAGAAACCAATAGTGCTATCAACGTGGAAACTTCAGGTACCTTCTCCTACATCAATTATACGTCTTTTGTGCGAAAATAAAGATTTTGTTTAGAATTTTTTTTCTCGAAATATAGCGAATTTAGTGACGTCACTACACACGAGTTTGAACAAAAATCAGCTAAACTTTGCGAGCCCGTAGAAATGCCATATTTAAGGAAAATGCAATCGAAAAACGCAAAAAGATAGCAAATTGCAAGCTCTACAAGCTGGCTATCTCGGATTTTCGAACATTTTGGTTTTGGACTCCAAACAATTAAAAAAAGATGTGTTTTCAATGCCCTCAAAATCTACATTTTCAAATATTTTCAAAACTCCGGAAGATATGTTGAGAAACCACATGTAGACAATACCCAAACCAAATTTAAAAGCAATATCTTTTTTTTTACTGACTTATCGCTCTCTAACTCATGACGTCATATTTTGAAATTGCGTTTTTTTTGCTTTTAATGACCATATACAAACAAATAAATTCAAGCATTGTATTTCTGAGACAAAACTGGTCTAGACACATACCTTGTTTATTTATATTTATCAATTACACATTTTGACCTTATTTGACCTGACCTTGACCTTATATGGTGTCAGATTGTGAAAATGACTGCTACCATAGAATTATACGTGTAAAATAACCGATACATGTGTCGCATGGCTCTCGTAGACCTGTGACCTTTTGTGACCTGACCTTGACTCTGACCTTTGCTTACAATTCACTTTTGCTTATACGGGATATGTATTATACCTTTGAGAGCACTTTGTGCGATAATAGTCGCAATCTAAGGCTTTGGATGGAAAGTACGGCCCAAAAACTCAAATATCTCAATTTTATCTTTGACCCGACTGTGACCTGACACGTGACCTTATTTGGAAAATGTTGAGTATGCTTTGGATGTCTCGTTGAGATCTTTCGAGTGCCGCCTTGCGCGTCTTGCTGCGGTTATTGGTTCGGAAGATAACCAGGGGGGGCGAAAAACGCCCCCCCCCCCCCAGACAATGGCGTTCGGCTGAGACCACAGCGGGCCCAGGCAATGCCGGGTTAATGACTACTGTGTGTGAAATGCGTCTACCGGCGCATAGTTCTACCCGCCTACTGACTACTCAGCGCCCACCTCGGGACAGTGTGGTTCTCTGGCCAGTGCGGTTCAGTGTGGACTCGTCGACCGCGCAGCTATTTGCCCCTGGCGGCGTCCGTCCTGTCCGGCGCCGGAGGCTGTCGACGGCGCGGCTCATTTTCCGCTGGCTGCCCAGGCCGGACAATCACCTTCAGGCTTGAATGGTGGCCCGCGAGCCTCTCACGCTTCCCCTTACCACGGGAGTCGCTCCGACCAGGCACTGGCGGATCCAGAACCAGAGAAAAATGGTATTGGGAAAAGGGGGGCAAATCCAAATAAGCCTGCTTCAATTTAACCCTATTTGTAACAGGGAGCGGATTCCGCCCCCCCCCCCCCTCCGGTTTTCCGCTGATATCTCCGGGTTGACTG